>CM056049.1:84087562-84317562 GCA_029574335.1 Rana kukunoris
AATGAATGAGGATGCACCTGCTACACCAAACCACATTACCTGCGCTAACATGCTAGAATTAAAAAATAAAAAAGAGGCCAGTAATAGTCCCATTCAACTAGACTTGTTTTTCAATGTTGAAGACATTTCTCCATTTATCCAGGTTGCTTTCTGTGATGAAGAATGAGCTGTGTTGTGGCACAGGCATGTCTATTGTCCAAAAATATTCGGTATTGATAGGTACCTCCGAGGATAAAAGAATACTGAGACATCTCATTTGGTCAGTAATGAAACTTCAGCAAATCATACTACATTGTATTTCCCTAGACAGTCAAGCAGACCGGGAAGTCGAATCAGCAACAATCTTGGCATCATGGTACAGGTTTCAAGGGAATAAATATTTCAGAATGATGCTATCATCAGGGAAATACGTATATCCAGCTGCGATTGGATTCATTTTAGCCATCCAGCTAGAACAACTCCTGACAGCTGTTTGTAGGCGTATAGAAGTGGGACACCTTGCTGTCTTTCAGCGTCTTCTCCCCCTAAGTCCTTAACTAAAGTAACAGGCATGTCACACAATATATAACATGTTCTTCGTGCTAATGAAGCTGCACTGGTGGATTTCGAATGCAATCTCCTTTAAGACCTTGACAGTTTTGAGACAGCCTTGTTTGATTTGCGGTGATACTTTTGACATTGGTAGGAAGGAGAAAAGTAAGATTCATTACTCATTATTCCGCACCCTGTCTGTGATCTGACAGCTCGAAACTGCAACATCGTTCTCCTCTTCTCCAAAATATTTTAAAGGACAAAGTGTAGGACACGTTACTAAATCATATCATGTACATTTTTTTTCTGCATTTTTCTAACATTGGAATATTCACTCTAGAAATGCTGAATTTTCTTACATATTTGCAGCTATAAAAATATTAATGTAGACCTGAACTGGCACTGTGTATCAAGCAATTGTTTTTTTGCAAGGGGTGCTGATTTTCTCCCCCCAGCCAGACGATTCAGACAAGGGTTCTCCTCGAGGATAAGGCCGGGTCTGGAATTGATCTTGTATTTTCTTTTTGCCTAGGGTTTCCCTCTAAGGCCTCGTGCACACGACCGAGAATCTCGTCGTAAAAGAAACGTTGTTTTCCTCGACAAGGTTTTTGTCAGGCTTGACGAGAATCTTGTCAACCTTTCCTTGCATACACACTGTCAAGACAAAATCTCGTCGTTCTCAAACGCGGTGACGTACAACACGTACGACGGCACTATAAAGGGGAAGTTCGATTCCACTGGCACCACCCTTGGGGCTGCTTTTGCTAATCTCGTGTTACTGCGTGTTAAGTAAAAGTTTGGTAAGAGACGATTTGCGCTTTTCAGTCTGTTACAGCGTGACAAATGTGCTATCTCCATTACGAACGCTACTTTTACTGAAGGTGTGCTCCCGTCTCATTCTTTATTCTGAGAATGCGTGGGTTTCTAAGCATATACACAAATGTGTTTCTCGCCGTAAACCAGCCCGACGAGGAAATTGAGACTCCCAGCGAGAAAAAAGAGAGCATGTTCTCTTTTTTTCTCGTCAAGATCCACAACAGTTTTCTCACGACCGAGGAAAATGGTCGAGTGTACGAGGCCCAAGTCAGGGGTAGGCAACCTTGACCCTCCAGCTATTTTGAAACTACAAGTCCCATGAAACATTGCAAGACCCTGATAATCAGACAAAAAAAATAGAGGCAGCGGCATGATGGGATTTGTAGTTTCACCACATCTGGAGGGCCAAAGTTGCCTACCCTTGCTCTAAGTCCATAGCATATAAGAGTCTGTTATGAATTGTGGTGGTGGGGGGGTAACCATGGCAGGGAAATGTCATTTAGTGGTTTATTTATTCTCTCTTTACTTGTATATAGTACATTCCACAAGTGTGTCACTTCACAGAGGGGTTAAGAGAATCCCCTAAATATGTTTTTTTAAGAAATGTTATATTTGTATTGTTATACTTTGTGTCTTATTAAAGGGGTTGTAAGGGAAAAAGTTGTTTCACCTTAATGCATTCTATGCATTAAGGCAAAAAAAATTTCCGAGTGTATCACCCCCCCCGGCCCCCAGTTATACTTACCTGACTTACCTGAAAAATCCCGCGCTCGGCCCCGACATCCTCTTTGCTGCATCAGCCTGGCCGTTGATTGGCTAGAGTGGATGGACTGAAAAACGCTGCGGTCAATCACATCCAATGACACGGCGTGCCGAGGGGCGGGGCCAAGTGATACAGTGAGCGGCTAGGGCTGCTCGCTGTATCACGGGAGTGCGCCGGCAACGACTCCACACTATGCGAGGGGGCTCGCATTAATGTGTGGAGTTCTTGCGGGGAGGACCAGAGACAGCCGCATAGATGTCAATGGAAATCGTACCCTAAAGTTGCCAAAAGTAGTACAGAAACTACTTTTTGGAATTGGTGCGGTGCCGCAATTGTGGCTTTGCACAGGTTCAGACAGTGCCATTGCTGGCAATTGCCGCCGATTTGGCGTGCAACTTGACATGTCAAATCGCATGCCAAATCACTCCAATGTGAACTAGGGCTCAAGACTCTCCTCTTATCGACTTCAATGGTTTCTCCGTTACTGGTCACAATTTGTGGGCTTTTGGATGTTTTTGCTAAACATGCCTGTGAATCAAACTTGCGCACATTTGCCCATATTGATAATTTAGACCTTTGACGGAGCTTTCTTTCTCCAATCCCAGTGGCTAAATGGAGCAGTGACAAGGAATTAAATAAAATAATTAAATAAAATGAAAAATTAAATTGTTTTGAAATACACTTTAAACTTCATTTTCATATCTAAGGATATAGGTCTAAGGTCCTTCAAAAATATTTTTTCATATAAACTTTTATAGGGTTTTATCTCGAGTTGCTTATTATTTTGCCAGTTAAAAAAAATGTTTGCACAATATTCCCATAAACTAAAAGACAGTCACCTCCTGACAAAGACACAAAGAAGATAATCTTTCAGTAGTTAAAAACCTAAAATAATATCAGACTTATTTTCTTTCATATTCCAGGAGGCTCTGAAAAGAATTACACTCACCACTTTACTTCAATGTATTCAAGCCCACTGGAAGGTTCTCTAGCTCAGGGGAGGATTGTATTAATATTTATCAGTTTGGTCTAAGAGCCTACCATATATTTTATTAATATTGACAGCTGAAACATGCCTCATACTGCGCAATATCCCGCCGTCGGTCGGCTGCACTCTACAAGTATTTTTGCATGAGGTGAAATTAGCAGGCAGGGGTCATTTTGGGTTTGAGGGCACGGGGAGATTACAATTCATTTTATTCATTCATGCAGATTTTTATGTATTTGTGTACAAACAAGAAAATACAGATGAAATGCACCAGTAAAGAGATTGAGTGCACAGAGCCAAATAGTTATTAACAATGGTGTTGAAGGTGACCTAAAAGTGGCAGCTATGAGACCACAGTAATAGATGGAAGCATTAGTTTTTGGTCTTCTCTATTTTAGCAAGCTCCAGGCAAAGCTTTTGGGTTTAGCTGTCCCTGGCTTCTTCACTAACAGCTAAAAACTTCATCACTGTGTAGCGCTCCCTTACTTTCTAAAGTTATTGGGGAATGGGAGAGTTATGTGGCTCCCATTCACAATTTGTCAAATTTAGGCTGCTGTCAATCCCAGAACTGTCCTGTGGGTCGGTCTGCACTCCAGGGGTGTGTTTCCACCCCTGGGCGGTGGGCTAGAGGGGTTCTGGCGGACTCGCTTTCCTCAGCAGCCAATCAGAGGGCATGCTGAGGGAGGCTATATCTGGGGCAGCCGCCTTGGCCTGAGGACCGTTTTTGCTTTCTGGGGTCAGAGTTCCAGGTGCGGCACCCACCTTCAGGGTGCGCGCATCCATGGACCCCGCACCCGAGGCCTACCCGGCCAGAGTTGCGCACCATGCGGAGCTCTACTCTGACATAGAGAGGGATCCCAGTAGCTGCTGGGTCCCAAACCTTTTCTGAAAGGATCCCAGGCTGGGAGCTGTATGGTGGGGGATCGGCTTGAGGAGAACCCGGAGTCAGGTGGAACCATCGGGGATCCAGTGACTCTAACTAAATCTATTGGGAGGACTCGCTCATTTCAATATCACGTTCACTCAAGTACTAGGCCTGTGGCAGAGGCCCGAGCCAGGAACCATCGGGGATCCAGTGACTCTAACTAAATCTATTGGGAGGACTCGCTCATTTCAATATCACGTTCACTCAAGTACTAGGCCTGTGGCAGAGGCCCGAACCAGGCCTGTGGCAGAGGCCTGGTCCTCCCAGCATTTGCAAGTGGCTTTCCGGCTGCCAGGCCTGTGGCAGGGGTCTGGGTGGGGGCACTTTACCCATTCCGACTGGAGTGGCGACAAACTGAGTTCATCATTGCTGAGAGCAACACTGCTCCCTTCTTCTTCATATCCAAGGCCTGATACTCAAGCTCTCTCTCTGCTTATCAACCTTTCCTGTCCTATACCATGTCGATGAAGGCCATGTTGGGCCTTGAAATAAAGCATTGAAGAAAACCCAACTAAAGACTGGACATTCGCTCTTTTCCTCAACTCACAAGTATCACCCCTGGACACCTGCCAGGTAACACAACACACCGATCTCACTTATACTCAGCGGCTCCTGAATGGTGTAGCGCTACAACTGGAACACAAAAAAGGTCAAGATTATTCACATCATCTTATGTTTCTGTATAGCCAATGGGTAATTTACTGAGTGTAGTTACTGGTATTCTAAAATAATGATCTACTATGTGTAGCGCCCCCTTTACTTTCAGTGCGGGCACTAGTCTAAATTTAGCAGGAATGGGAGAGCGCTATATAAGTACTTTTAATAAATAAAAATATACATTTCCCAGTAGTGTATTCTTTCAAACTAGATTAAGGGTCCTTTCACACGTACTCGTCCATTTTTTACAAGTCCGTTTACGGGGGTGATTTATTAAAGGCAAATAGGCTGTTCATTTTGTAAGGACATTTTCCCTTAGCTTAATGAATAAAGCAAAAGCTCTGCTAACTTCTATCATCCAATTACTTGCAGGCAAAGCGAAGGTTTTAATTTTCCTTGCATGTGATCGGGTATTCTTTGCAAATAGAATTTTCACCACATTCACTAAGCTAGGGAATTCACTTGCAAAGTGAACAGCTTACCGTTTTGCCTTTAGAAAATTAAGCCCTGAGTGTGCTCAACCATGATTTAAAAAAACAGAGCAGGTAAAGTGCCTGTTGCATCATAGGTAGTGAGCTTAACCACTTGAAAGCCAGGCCAATTTTGGCACTTTGTAAAAAATCATATTTTTTTTGCTAGAAAATTACACGGAACTCCCAAACATTATATATGGTTTCTTTAGCAGAGACCCTAGAGAATACAACGGCGGTCGTTGCAACTTTTTATCTCGCAAGGTATTTGCGCAGCAATTTTTTCATTCAATTTGTTTCATGCTTTAAAAAAAAAAAATAGCCCAATTATTTTGCATAATGTGAAAGATGAAGTTACGCAGAGTATTTACTAACATGTCACGCTTCAAAATTGCACACGCTCGTGGAATGGCGCCAAACTTTGGTACTTAAAAATACCCATAGACAACGCTTTCATTTTTTTTACTGGTTACATATTTTAAGTTACAGAGGAGGTCTAGGGCTAGAATTATTGCTATCGCTCCAATGTTCGCGGCGACATCTCACATGTGTGGTTTGAACACCGTTTTCATATGTGGGCGGGACTTACGTATGTGTTCGTGTCTGCGTGCAAGCACACGGGGACAGGGGCACTTTAAAATATTATATATTATTGTTAATTATACTTAAATTTTTTGATTTTAAGGCTGCATACACACAACCGTTTTCCTCGACAGAATCCATCAAGAAACTTGGTGGGAGAGCTTTTTTGCAGAGGAAACCGGTCGTGTGTATGCTTTTCATCTAGTAAACTGTCGAGGAACTCGACGAGGAAAAAAGAGAGCAAGTTCTCTTTTTCCTCGACAGGAGTCGTCGTGTTCCTCGTCGGGCTGGTTTTCCACGAGAAACACATTGGTGTGTATGCTTAGAAACCCGCGCACCTTCGGTAAAAGTAGTATTTGTAATGGAAATAGCACATTTGTCACGCTGTAACAGACTGAAAAGTGCTTTTTCCTAACACGCAGTAACATGAGATTAGCAAAAGCAGCCCCTGCCGTTGTATGTGTTGAAGTTACCGAGTTTGAGAACAAGGAGATTTGGCCTTGACAGTGTGTACGCAAAGACAGCTTGTCAAGTTTCTCGACAAGCCTAACAAGGAACTCGACGAGGAAAACGATGTGTCTGAAACTACGAGTTTCTCGGTCGTGTGTACGAGACCTGGCACTTAAAAAAAAAAAAATAGATTTTAATCACTTTTATTCCCATTACAAGGAATGTAAACATTCCTTGTAATAGGAATATGACATTATCGGACCTCTTTACAGTGAGATATGGGGTCAATAAGACCCCACATCTCACCTCTAGGCTGGGAAGCCTGAAATAAAAAAAAATAAAAAAAAGATCACTGCTCCCTAGCCGAAGCGGCGCTGTTTTTTTTTAATGTATTGGCTGGGCATGACATCGCGCCCACCCTCCGACGATCATAGAGACTCCGGTGACCATCTGGTCCGCCGGAAATCTCTATGGTCAAGAACCGGGGCCGGCAGATCGATTCTCCATACTCCTGTGACCCGTTTTCAGCAGACAGCAGGCTAAAGCCCACTGTTGGCTGATGTCACAGAGCTTGTCCAGGCTGGGGCAAGTTTGTGACAATGCAGTTGGGATCTGCCCACATGCCTGGACTGCCACCCGGCTCAGCCGCTCAATGAGCGGCTGGGAGCCTGACCCGGCCACTCCCAACCCCTCCACAGCCCATCACTCCAGTGATCGCAGGGGGGCAGAGCAGAGAACCAGTGACCGACAGTCACCATTTAGCGCTGGGGGATAGATGCAGCATTCACCTAAGTAAGTATGATTCTTAAGAAAAAAAAAACATACATGTCTTTTAACTTACCTATTGATATGATGGATGGTTATGAGGATGGTTAGCTCACACAAGAAAATAGAAATTGTCCATCTATATGGTCAAGCAAAAAAAACAAAAGTGTATACAGAAATGGTTTTAGTTTTATAAATATAAATGGGGTTAGGCAGCTATTTTAGGGGCAAGTAACGCTCAGCGCCGTTCTCTAACTTATTAGCATATTTTTCATGAACTAAGCAGGAATTGCTTTTAGACACAGGACATATCTAGTTACAAGGCATCTGGGAAAGTACGTAACACTGTATCTTTTTCCATTTTGGAAAGATCAAAGCCTTTCCGGAGGGATGAAAAGAATCAAGTCTCTTCCAAACATCAACTGATAAACCTATAGAATATTGTTTCAAGCCCATAGCTTTAGTGTGCTGTCATCTGAGAGATGTACAGATTCTGGGACACGAGCAAAATAGGCCACCGAGATGTTTAGTCAGTAAGAGTTCTTTCTGATGTTAAAAAAGAACTTAAAGGGTTAATAAATGAAAAAAATATTTCATTTAAAATAACAAATATGTTATACTTACCTCCACTGTGCAGTTCGTTTTGCACAGAGTGGCCCGATTCACGTCTTCTGTGGTCCCTCGTCGGCTGTCACTGGTCCTCCCCGCAAGTACTGCCCACAGTCATGCTAGAGAGATCGCATGGTGGTGAGTAATTGTGGGCACTCTCCCATGATACAACGAGCAGCCATGGCTGCTCACTGTATCACTCAGCCCCACCCTTCGGCGCGCCGTGTCACTGGATGTGATTGACTGCAGCGCCAGCCAATGGCTGCGCTGCTCTCAATCCATCTGTTCTAGCCAATCAGCGGCCAGGCTGAGCGGCAAAGAGGACCGCGCGCAGGACTTTCGACGGGTCAGGTAAGTAAAACGGGGTCTCGGGGGGGGGGGGGGGGGGGGCGGGGCGATATACACTGAAGTTTTTTCACCTTAACCCCCTTAGCGGTGATCCCGAGCTTGACTCGGGGTGGATTTTCTATGCAATTATCGGTTACCCCCGAGTCACGCTCGGGGTAGCTGTGCAGAGCCTGCAGCGCGCGCTGGCTTACCTTTTCCAGGCAGGTTACTGTACTTACCTTGTTCCTGGATCCAGCGATGCATCCCCGCTGTGTGAGCGAGCGGCGTCCTCCATTTGATTCACTTAGTGCCTGCGAGCCGCCGATCTCCGTTCCCTGCGACGCACGGGGGCGGAGACCGGCGCCAAATTCAAAAAAGTAAACAAAACAAACACATTACATACAGTATACTGTAATCTTATAGATTACAGTACTGTATGTAAAAAATACACACCTCCCTTGTTCCTAGTGGTCTGCCCAGTGTCCTGCATGTACTTTTATATAATAAAAAATAAAAAAATTGTGCCTGCAAACTGGAGATTGTCCATAGCAACCAAAAGTGTGCCTTTATGTCAAAAGTGATTTTAGAGCAGCTAGAAAACAGCGATAATAAATTATAATCACTTGCAGAATTGAGCGATAGCGATTTGTGAGGAAATCTGTCATGAAAAAATAAAAGTAATGACAGCGACAATTCTGCAACTGAGCAAATTTTTGTGATTTTGATTTGATTACATTATTGAATAATTTTTATTATAATTACATTATCATTTGTTATAATTATTTATAGTTATTTATTATATTATAATTTTATGATTTTGTGTTTCAAACTTTATCATACCCGGGATGTCTACTAGACTCTTGTTTGGACAGATTTAAGTGAGTTATTCCTAAGAATTTCAGACCTACAGTACAAAACGCAGAATTTCCATGCAAAATAATTGTACTGCTTTTGGTACGTAATTCCAGACAGAATCATACCGCCAGTGAGGTTAATGCATAGATTGCATTAAGGTGAAAAAACATTTTCCTTTACAACTTCTTTAAGGCAAACAATAAAAACTGAATTCAGTGAATGTATTCCTTTAAAAGGGTTACATTATTTTTCTCAAGTTTTTGTTTATAATTTCACCTAAAATCTATCTTCATATGTAGTTGTTAGGTTGCAGCTGAAAGTTAAAATGTGGCTTATAGTAGAAATGCAAGTCATGGAAAGAAAAAAGGACATACTAAAGTGGGTTCTGCAGGAGGATGCAAGGTTAGGTTGGGTGTCATCGGCTTGGTGACGTGCCGCCTGTGTCCAGACAACAGACACACATCAGTTTTTGTTTTAAACCAACGTTATGCGACTTAGAACGTACTGGAATTGGGAACATTAAATGGCAGTCAGTTATTAGAAAAACACCCATTTCCAACTGTAATGCCACGTACACACGATCACTTTTTGTGATGAAAAAAAACGACGTTTTAAAAAACGTCATTTAAAATGATCGTGTGTGGGCAAAACGTTGTTTTATGTCTTCTGAAAAACGACAAAAAAAAAATAATTCAAACATGCTTGAATTTTTTGTGTCGTTTTTCAAAATGTCGTTTTTTGGGTCATAAAAAGTGATCGTGTGTGGGCAAAACGACGTTTAAAACAACGTTTTTAAACCCGCGCATGCTCAGAAGCAAGTTATGAGACGGAGCTTCAATGGAACAGAGTGCCGTCGAACATGGTGTACGTCACCGCGCTTTGCTAGAGCTTTTTGGAAAAACGATGGTGTGTATGCAAAGTCGTTTTTTAAAATGAAGTTTGAAAAACGTCATTTTGTTTCGTGAGATAAAAGGACTTTTTTTCATCACAAAAAGTGATCGTATGTACGCGGCATCAAACAACAATATGAGGATCTCTTTGATAATAAACCAAAATGCTTCTATCTGAGCTTTGTCTTAAAGTGATACTAAAGTCTTGTTTTCTTTAAAAATAACAAACATGCAGTTGTTTTGTTTTTCATTTTAGCCATATGAACACCCTTTGCGCCCTCCTTTCTTTTCTTTTTCATTTTAGCCATATGAACACCCTTTGCGCCCTCCTTTCTTTTCTTTTTAGCCATATGAACACCCTTTGCGCCCTCCTTTCTTTTCTTTTTCATTTTGTTGTTTTGCACAGAGCAGCCCAGATCCTCCTTTCCTCGGGTCCCGCGCCAGCACTCCTTGCACCTCCATCCTGTAGAGTGCCCTCACAGCAAGCAGCTTGCTATGGGAGCACCCTAGCTGTGCCACAGCTCTGTGTGTCCATTCAGACACAGAGCTGCGGTTCAACCCCACCCCCTCTCTCTCCTGATGGGCTGAGTTTGATTGACAGCAGCGGGAGCCAATGGTGTAGCTGTTGTGTCTCAGCCAATCAGGAGGGAGAGTCCCGGACAGCTGAGGCACTCGTGCACATTGCTGGATAGAGAGGGAGCTCAGGTAAGTATTGGGGGGTTTGGTATTACCTAACCTGCAGTGTTATCATCTAGCATCCCAGTTAACGCATGTCCATTGGTGGTTCTTTCCAAAAATGGACATTGCCTCTGTGGCCACTCAGGCAGCCCAGGTCCACTCTTATAAGGCACTGATTAATGTGTTATACAGAAATGGTCCATACCCTGATCAGGGAGCGGGAATCCTAAAACGTTCCTATAGAATATTCCATATGTGTAACGCTAGAATAGGAGGCACCAGCCTGACCACCTTCCTGAACGCCGCTTCATGGCACAACCCTCAGCTCAGCGGAATATACAAGATCCCACATGGGGCATGTTGGGTAACATATGGAGTCAAATATGCCCATAAACGGTTTAGGAACAGGACCTTTAAATCTTTTACGAACTTGCAGACCGAATATAATATTCTGAATACATTCTGTTTCTGTTATCCTCAGCTGCGTCATGCAGCAACAGCGCAGTTTGGTAGAGGGGAGGTTGGGCTTTCCCCAGCTAGTATGGAACAAAGTATATTTGAAGAGGATCATTTCAAATTTATTTCTAAGTATTATTTTATCCTGCTGACCTCCTCTTCTCCTAGGATGGTGAGGGTGGCTGCACAGTGGAAGGCCGATATACCATCCCTCACAGAAGAGTCATGGTCTGAGGTCTTGGAATCGATTATATATATTATACCTCAGCACGTCTACACAAAATGGAAAGGCAGAAATCACCAGAATGCCCTAGATGTAGAGGTGCACTTGGAGACTATTTCCATATGGTATGGCAGTGTCCCCTAGTGGAGAGATTTTCAAGGGCAATTCTAAAATGTCTAGAAGACATATTGGCCCTCCCAAACATCTATTCTCCAGCCAGGTGTTATTTGGGAGACCTGGAGGAGGAAGAGAGATCTACCTCTCAGAAAATACTATTAAGAATGACCTTTTTCTATGCCAAGAAAGCTATGGCTCTCAGTTGGAAGAACCATCCATCTCTTTAAAGCTGGGTGGAATTTATTAACAAAGTGTTGCCAATGTACAAACCAACATAAAACTGCTAGCTAGGGGTTGCCCTAAGAAGTTTGGGAACATTTTGATTTTGGGCTGGAATGGATAAAATATGTTTCTGGAGATATAGAGGTGCAATGGCAGACAAATGGATGGAGTATGAATAATATGGCAATGAACATGTTGGAGATGGGAACACACAGACGTATAAACAAGTTATTTTGATTCATTAAAGTATGGTGTGGCACAAAAGAAGCCATGTCCCCCCCATATTTAGCCATGTCCCTCCAGTCATGTCCCTCTAGCCATGTCCCTCACATATGCAGCCATGTCTCTTCAGCCATGTCCCTCTAGCCATGTCCCTCACATATGCAGCCATGTCTCTTCAGCCATGTCCCTCTAGCCATGTCTCTTACATATGCAGCAATGTCCCATGTCCCTCTAGCCATGTCCCTCACATATGCAGCCATGTCCCTCCAGCCATGTCCCTCACATATGCAGCCATGTCCCTCACATATGCAGCCATGTCCCTCACATATGCAGCCATGTCTCTTCAGCCATGTCCCTCTAGCCATGTCCCTCACATATGCAGCAATGTCCCATGTCCCTCTAGCCATGTCCCTCACATATGCAGCCAGCCATGTCCCATGTCCCTCTAGCCATGTCCCTCACATATGCAGCCAGCCATGTCCCATGTCCCTCTAGCCATGTTTCTCACATATGCAGCCAGCCATGTCCCATGTCCCTCTAGCCATGTCCCTCACATATGCAGCCAGCCATGTCCCATGTCCCTCTAGCCATGTCCCTCACATATGCAGCCAGCCATGTCCCTCTAGCCATGTCCCTCACATATGCAGCCAGCCATTTCCCATGTCCCTCTAGCCATGTCACTCACATATGCAGCCAGCCATGTCCCATGTCCCTCTAGCCATGTTTCTCACATATGCAGCCAGCCATGTCCCATGTCCCTCTAGCCATGTCCCTCATATATGCAGCCAGCCATGTCCCATGTCCCTCTAGCCATGTTTCTCACATATGCAGCCAGCCATGTCCCATGTCCCTCTAGCCATGTCACTCACATATGCAGCCAGCCATGTCCCATGTCCCTCTAGCCATGTTTCTCACATATGCAGCCAACCATGTCCCATGTCACTCACATAAGCAGCCAGCCATGTCCCATGTCCCTCTAGCCATGTTTCTCACATATGCAGCCAGCCATGTCCCATGTCCCTCTAGCCATGTCCCTCACATATGCAGCCAGCCATGTCCCATGTCCCTCTAGCCATGTTTCTCACATATGCAGCCAGCCATGTCCCATGTCCCTCTAGCCATGTCACTCACATATGCAGCCAGCCATGTCCCATGTGCCTCTAGCCATGTTTCTCACATATGCAGCCAGCCATGTCCCATGTCCCTCTAGCCATGTCACTCACATATGCAGCCAGCCATGTCCCATGTCCCTCTAGCCATGTTTCTCACATATGCAGCCAGCCATGTCCCATGTCCCTCTAGCCATGTCACTCACATATGCAGGCATAATGCAGCAATGTCGGTTCAGCCATTTCCCTTACCTTTGCCGCCGAAAGCCGCACGGAGAAAACCACAGGATTCGTTTGAATAGCCCGCCCGTATAGACACTCCCCCTTGCTCGCGATTGGACAGATCACGATCACCCATCCAATCACGAGCAAGGGGGAGTGTCTATACGGGCGGGAACACTACAGCTATTCAAATGAATGCTGTGATGTTACCGCACAGCGTTTAACCCCTTGCAGCGGTGGCGCAATGCGACGGCTTTCGATTCGGCGGCGGCAGCGGCGGGGGGGGGGGGGGTGAAGCGGCGCAAATACTCGGCATCGGTCTCGATACCGATACTAGTATCGGTATCGGGACAACCCTAGTTATGGTTGATTACTGTTAATGTTGTACTTCATATGAATAAGCATTGAGTACTGTAATTGTACATTATTTTTGAAATATGAATAAATTGACACTTTAAAAAAAAAGTATGAGATGTTTGTTATTTTAATAGAAAAAAATATTAATTTACAATCACTTTTAGCTGACCTTCCCATCTTCTCTGTTTCCCCACTGCAGCCTGATATTTTGCAGCCCAGATGGTGCCCTCTACTGAGCATGCTCATTTCAGTTCCCTTCTAAGCTCTTTCGTTCCATTTTTTTTCCTTATCTGTGCAGCTCATGTGACTATAGAGTCACATATATGGGCGTATACACAGTTGTAAATTAAACTCCCCATTCCTCCTTTTCCTCCTCCTCCTCCTCCATGTACATACTAAAATGGGTACCTGTAATGTAAAATAAAGATCTTTGGTTGCTGTCTGAACAAAATGAAAGCTAGTGTCAGCCAATGTTGACTCCGCCTACACAATATTAACCACTTAAGGACCCCCACACGCACATTTACGGCCACAACATGGCTCGTACAGGCACAATGGCGTAAATTTACGTCCTCGCCTTCGTGCGGTTCGGGGGTCCCATCGGGACCCCCTCCGCGGCGTGCGGCGGTCCCCCTGGCTCTGGGAGCGATCGCCGATGAGCGGGCGGATGTCCGTGTTTTCCGCCCCCCCCCCGCGATCGCTCCCAGCCAATGGGAGCGCTCCCCCTTCGTGACAGTTCCTCCTCCTGTGTTTCCCACCGCTGCTGATGAGAGAAGACATCCACAGTAAGTGTGCACCAACACAACACTGACACACACACACATGTTTGTGATCGCCCCCCCCACCCCCCTGTCACAGTGTCACTGAATGCAGTAAAATAATCACTGCATTTAGTGTCAGTGTGACAGGCAGTGTAAAATCAGTTAGTGTTAGGTTCAGGATAGCCCCCCCACCCCCACATATAAAGTTTTAACCCCCTGATCACTGCCCTAGTTAACCCTTTCACTCCCTATTGCCAGCATCACTAAGCGATCATTTTTCTGATCGCTGTATTAGTGTCGCTGTTCCCGCTAGGTAGCTATTTTTTTTATTGCGATTTTTTTTTTTACTAAAGACATGTGGCCGAATTAATTTTGGCCTAAATGTTTTACTAAAATTTAGTTTATTTGATTTTTTTTATAACAAAAAGTAAAAAAATAGTGATTTTTTTCAAAATTGTCGCTCTATTTTAGTTTATAGCGCAAAAAAGAAAAATCGCAGAGGCGATCAAATACCACCGAAAGAAAGCTCTATTTGTGGGAAGAAAAGGACGCAAATTTTGTTTGGGAGCCACGTCGCACGACCGCGCAATTGTCTGTTAAAGCGACGCAGCGCCGAATTGTAAAAACACCTTGGGTCATTTAGCAGCGTATGTGTCCGGGTCTTAAGTGGTTAATGCACAAAAAATACACATCTGATGTTCAATAAAGATTAAACTGAAAAACAGTTTTCTGATATTTATAATTTAATTTGAATTGCTCTTCTGAAATGTTTTTTCTTTTATTAGTCATGTGACTGGCACAGCACCCATCAGGGCTGGCCAGACACAGAGTCATACTGTAGAGAGCATACATTGACAGAGTAATAGAAGCCCCTGCCAAGGATCTTTCTCTGCAGATGCCAAAGAACCACTGCGCTGCAGGAATAAGGTACTTGGAGGACAAAAAAAAAAAAAGAAGGAAAATACAGTGACATGATACATATGATTTATATGAATGAATTTTGGCAATTTACACTTTTCTGTTTAGTATCACTTTAAAGGCTTCTGGACCGCCCCTTGTACATTTACTGCAGCAGGGTGGCCCTTAAGCGCAAAATCACATACCTCTACGTGATTTTGATTGCCGGGGTCAGGGTTGTACGCGTACCGCTTCCTTGTGACCTGTTTTAGCTGTGACTGGAAACAGCAGGAGCCAATCAGGGGGTTCGGCAGACCCCATGTCCGCCGGGACCTGCCGATTGTTCCCTAGACAAACAGAACGGCCTTCCCAGGGTAGATCTCCATTCTGTCACAGGGGGAGATGAAGATCTTGGGTTTCTGCTGCTAAGCAGGAACACAGATCTCTGTCTTCCCTCAGTCAAAGCACCCCCCCACACAGTAAGCAAGCACTTCCAGGGAACACATTTAACCCCTTGATCACCCCTGATATTAACCTGTCAGTGTCATTAGTACAGCGACCATGCATTTTTTAGCGCTGATCACTGTATTGGTGTCACTGGTCCCCAAAAAGTGTCAAATTTGTCTTCCGCAATGTCGCAGTCCTGCTAAAATATATATATATATTTTTAATTATCGTTTTTTTTGGGGGTTTATAGCACAAATATCACTAAAAGAAAGCTCTATTTGTGGGGAAAAAAAGGACCTACATTTTCTTTGGGTACAGCATCGCACAACTGTGCAATTGTCAGCTAATTTAACGCAGTGCCATATCGCAAAACCTGACCTGTCATGAAGGGGGGTAAACCTTCAGTAGCTGAAGAGGTTAACAATGGTTAACTGTAACCAGCTGGTTTTGTCTGAACCTGCCAGAACTGCCTCTATATGACCTTAAGTATGTGTAGCGCTGATATTCTCCCAAATACTGGTAATGCAGAGATGTTTTTCCTGAAAGAAGCACAAAAGACTAGACAGGAAGTGACTGTTGTTTTGGGAGGAGGAGGCTGACCTTTTTCGCCCAGGAGGTTTGGTGGCCTACCCATGAACACCTTCTTGAGCAGTGCATGCTGGGTAGGAGATAAAAGGAGCCGGAGCAGCCATTTTTAGGTCTCTTGGAATCGTGTGGCCTTCCTGAGAGGACCTGCAGGGAGACGGTGGCCAGATTGCAGAGACCCAGAGACACTCATCCGAGCATCGGAGGACAGGATCCACCCAGTGGAGCTGAATGGAGCAAGTTGCAGTCACCAGACAAAAGTTACCACACAGAGCCTCTATCCAGTGGGTGAGCGGGTCACGGCCCACAGTTTGTTAAATCTCACATGCAGTTAGTATGTATAATTTTTTTTCAAATTGTTTATATTGAAATCCATTGTGCTGTTGTCCTATGTTGGGATGACAGCAAAATTACTGTAATCACTTTTTTGCATATTCTACAGTAAAATATATCTCTGGTTAAGTATCCAGTTGTTGTGGCGTATTGTTTTCTCCCACCAAGTGCATACAGGTATTTTGTACTGTCTTACACTGTATTGTATTGCATTGCATTACAGCTGTGCCAAGGGGATGGAGCCAAGTTAGTGGGGTTTATTGGTAGAGTGCAGGCCCAAATGAAACCGGCAGCTTCTTCGGGGGTCGGTGCTACATATGTAACCTGGAAGTAGCTATATCTGGGTTGCTAGGTGGACATTCTCCTGAGACATTACACAACATATGCTGTAAACTTTTATTTTTATTTTTTTATGCAAACCTTACACCATATGGACACCACAAGGAAAACAGTCTATGCAGGACAACTGAGTTTATCAGTGACGTGTCACCCCCAACATTCAATAAAAACTTGCAAAAGAATAGTGTGGTTGTAATAATAACTGGTTGCACAATGGGTTTCCATGTTGTTGCAACTAACTGATATTAGTAAATTTTGTTATTTTATGGTAAAATCTGGGAATGTTGGTCTATAACCAATACACCACCTCATAAATGTTTGCAATTTTGCAGGAGACATTTCCAAATTTTACAATAATTGCATGTGCATTACTGAATTTTTGAAAGTAGCATTTAAAATATTTGTAATCCCTAGAATAATGGAACATCTGGCCAAGAACTCTCCCATGTATGTCAGCCGTCAGACTGTGCATGCTTGTTCTCCAGATTGATTCAATACCCCTCTGCTGCACAGCAGGATAGACAGAACTTAGATATATTTTTAAGAATATATCTGCTATGCTCAGAAAAAAATGGGACTATTTGTAGGTAGACAAAGAACAAGCCATGACAGCAAATTACACGGTTTCCCAGTTTTACATCTTTATTGTCATAGAACATTGAAGTGGATTTAATTTTATTTGCTTTTTCTTACACTGATAAACAGAAAACAGATATCAACTATCAGCGGGCTTCCTCGCTGACAGCTAAATGCAAAAAAATAATTACCGGCAAAAAAAAGATGAAAAATATGGGGAAAAAACAGGATGGGATCCCTCCACCCAAAGGGCCTGGTATGGATTTTAAGGGGATCGAACCCCATGCCAAAATGAGAAAAATCTCTCCCAAGATCCATACCAAACCCTTATCCAAGCATGCAGCCTGGCAGGTCAGGAAAGTGTGTGTGTGTGTGTGTGGGGGGGGGGGGGGGGGGGGTTCCCTTAAAAATCCATAAAAAAATCCAAAGGGCCTGGTATGCATGTCCTTTTTTATTTCATTTTTTTATTATTGCAGAGAATGGCTTGCAACCCCAAGTCAATTTAAATGTCATTTTTGTTTCTGTAGATAGGTCAGTTTTGCTGCAGCAGGTTCTATACACAGTACAGATGTGCCACTTTTCAGGAAGACTAAGGGACCCCCAGGCACAATATTTAAAGACATTTTTCATTTTTATTGTTTTACTTTAGTCATTATTAGAATCACTGCTCCTGTAAAAACAAACTTTTTAAAAATAATAATTTTGCATTGATACATGTCCTCTAGGGCAGTACCCAGGCCCTCATACCCTTTTTATGGCCAATAACTTGCATATATACCTTCAAAATGGGGCCAAACTTTTTCCTGTGTCACATATTGGAAGATATCCTCTGTTACTTTTCTGGGGACAACCCACAGGGTTTATTTTACTTTTACTCTCAATGATAAAGGTAAAACAGGACAAATAGACAGGATGATGGGGCCAGAGAGAAATAAAAACAAAAAAAGGTTTTGCCTTTAGTTATACTTTAAACTGTGAGGCCTCCCTGTTGTAGTTCAGGCCTCTGCTTGGAGTGTTGAGTGACCCCCGCCTAAACCAGCTTTTTCCACTCCTACTAATATATATGTACTGTACATTTAAATATTTTTGCCATTTTCTCATAAAATGCAAAACAAGCCGTTATCATACTGCACTTCTAATTCCATTGCATGTTTAATTTTATTGTATGCAACATGTTTTCAATATTTTATTGATGTCTCCTGTTTAACATTTTTCAGTTGACGTAAAAGCAAACAGAGCCAGTGAATGTTCCATCCCTTGTTTCGTCTTTTCAAACGCCAGTTTATCCTGGAATGATCCAGTAAATCTTCCCAGGTGGCTTCTATTCTTCTTTCCACTGATGTGGTTCACAGTAACAGACTAACCTAAAACTAGTGATTTAAAAAACATTTGCAAGTGATTCCCACTGCACCGAGCATATGGACTGTCCACAGGGTGTAAATTAAGGTCACATGTCGTTTATGGAAAATCAACATCCAGCAATGCCATGTAAATGATCCTGACTATTTAAAGATTATTTTATTTGGAAAACCTAGAGACAAATTTATCAAAGTGCATTACGTGCATCATACAAGGATGAGCCATTAATTCCATTGACGTCAGGAAGTCTGATTGGTGATGTGCAGCTAGTAAACAGTTAAATACCCTCACAGGCAAAAGAAAACAGTAATATTTTTCATTGGAGAACGTTGACCTGTAAACTATGATTAAAAGGCATTTTAGACTTGAACCAATAAAGAAGAAAAGCCTTTCACTAGTCCATGAGTATTAACAAGGGCTCTTTCTGCTCAGACCCCTGGCAATCAGACACGATGCTGTAAACGTAAACTGCTTGAGGTGTATTGAACCTGGAGATTGGTGACATCAGAGACCAATGTATTTTTGTGTATACCAATCATATTTTAAAGTATATGATAAAGTACGCTGCAAGCAAAGTCAGAATTTTTTCAACCAGGGTGCCTTCTGGATTCTTCAGGGGTGCCTTGGCAACATTTCTAAAAAAACTAGGGCATGCTTTGAGGTTGTGCAGAATTTCAAAGGGTGCAGTGACTGAAAAAAGTTTGAGAATTACTGTTCTAAGTGTCCTAAAAAGTACTGAAGCCATGATCAGTGTGACAGCAAGGGGGAGGTCAGTAAGGCCAGCCTATGGGTCCTTCTTCGAGGCCTCCAATACTCGATGGGGGGAGGGGGGTTGCAAGAGGCAGAAGGCAGAACGTGAGTCAGTAAGTGACTATGAAATGTCTTTTACAGCTTTTGTTCTATATTTAAGAGCCCACTCCAGGCAAAATATGACCCTCTGCTTCGGCTCCCTTCCACCTTTCCCCCCAATTCATGTGTCAAGGTTTTCATCTTTTTTTTTACCTGCCCAAGAATGTTATACATTCCCTGCCCAAGCCCTTAGCTGCTGTTGTTTCCAGGTGTGGAAGAAGAAGCTCCCAAGACCACTGGTCCCCTCTACAGATTTCACTCCTTTTCTGGATCCTGAGAGACCTCAATCACTGGGCAGCCAACAGAAAGTGTCTATGTCATACAGGCAGTGATTTGACAACTTAAATAAGAACCCAAAGGAGGTAAACAGAAGAAGGGAGAAGGCATGGGACTGTAGTGGCTTTAGGTAAGTAAAAAAGGGCATTTAATTTTTTTTTCTAAAACTTTTTTTTGGCAGCCTACCTGATTTACCAACTTGTTTTTTTTTTATTATTATTTCCTTATACTGCAGTTTGACTTCTCAACTTTCTGCCTCAATATTTTGAAAATACTTCATAAACCAGCGCTAAACACAAACACTGTAGACATACAGTATCAATTCAAGTCCAAGTTGTACTGATCTACCAAAAAGTAAGCTCTGATTGCTATGCCCTACTGCACTTCTGCTCCTTTTTTTTATTCTACATGAGGCAAAACAAAAATTAATTTATGTTGCCTTTTTTGGACGGCCCTCCAAATAAAATGCACAGCAGCAAATGTCACCTATTGCAGCCAGGCAGTTTCATGACTATTTAGTAACCATTAAGCAGTGGTTATTGTCTGTCTGTTCCTGTGATTAACGGTTAGTGAATGTCTGTTTGATGCAATGTGTTCTCTGCTTCTACCAGTAGCACTTATTCATCTGTAATGTTTATGTATTTCATTTCATTAGAGCTTCTGCAATGGTATTCTCCTGCATTGTAAGAACCATGAGTCATTCCACTTGAAGCGTGGTGATGCCAAGCGACAGAGGAAGAAAAATAATACTTCAATATCAAAATGCCTGTCAAGTGACACAATGGACCTTGGTGTATAAATGTATTCTATTTTTTATTGAGTAACAGTTCGCTCAGCAGGAACAGCAATCTATACATTGTAAAGGCAGAAATGCTAGCACAGGAAAAAGCCTGCAACAAAAAGATTGGCTTTAAAAGCTCACCATATATAGCAGGCTATAAATTTCAGTTTGGCAAGTAAAGCAGAATGTGCAGGAAGAAAGCATTATTTGATAGAATGTAGTTTACACTGGTTAAGTGGGGTTTGGGATAAAAAAACACAGGAAAGTAACATGTTAAAAAATAGTAACCAACACTATATCCTTTTTCTAGGGCAAGTCACCAGACCTGAATCATGAGATAGCACCATGCCTTCATTTCTCTCTCACTTCCATCAGCCCTTGCAGTTGTCAGCTGCTTTCACTAGGACCAGACCAGTAGGGTGAGCCAAATCTAACAGAGCAGCAAACGTTGGTTCCACATATTGCATGCTTTCTTTTCCTTCACTGACAACACTTAGAAAAAAAAGACAGGTTAAAGTGAACCTGTCCTCTAATCTATCCTAAAGTGCTGCTTAGGAGTAAAAGTACATTAATTGGACAGAAGGTTGGCCACAGAACATTGGAAGGAAGAAGGTTACACCACCAAGTCAAGGCCCCATAGAAAAGTGAAATAATCTCAGATGGGTCCCAATTGGATTTTTATGAATAGGGTGATAGCAGGTTTCTATTGGAGCGAAAGAGACAGGAGGAGCAGACCTGGGTGTAGTAGATAGATCTATTTACTACACTCAGGTCGGTGCCTCCTGTCTCTTTCTCTCCAATTGTATCCACAGTTTGCTTTTCTCTGAGGACAGCTGCCACCGCTAGTTTTATCCATTGGACTTATGGACTTCCCCTCTCCCCTTTCCACTTCAATATAGGTGTTTCACCCCTATGTGTATTATCTGTTCCATTCCCACTGACCTATGTGTCATATACATATATATAGGTATTGCTGCTACTCACCATAGGGCAGTAGTATTACATTTTTATATTATTTTATCATATATCGTGTATTTTTGCTCATCTGTTTATTTGGTTTGTTACGCCAGCCTTTTATCTTTTTCGTTCTGTTGTTCCTCTTTTTAAGCAGCTCCTTTAGTTTTAGAGTAGAGGACAAATTCACTTTTACGTTACCGAGTCATATGAGTAAGATAGAGTAACCAGTCAGATTATTTATAAACATCGTTTGCTTTAAGAAAACATATGCAGTAACATAATGTGCCATTTGCTTTGTGGGACCAGGCTTAGATAACTTCTGCTGGAGAGGAATGCAAGTATGTCCTGCTTATTCTTTCCTGCTTTGTTTCCCCCAATTCCTTGAGTCAACAAGGGATCTTCCCTTCCCTCTTTTTTATCTCTGTTTTCAACTTGTCTTCCTTGTATTCCCTACATTACGTTTAGGCTTGGTACTGTTCCAAAGGCCCTCTACCAGTGGCTACTCATTTTATCTACATAAAAGCACTCCGGGCAACCACCTTTCACTATACTCTAATGCTTACTTATGCCTCTAGAAGTTAAGCTCTTAGAGCTCTCGTTGACAAGGACTATATGTCTGTATGATGATATTACACATTTACTGTATATGTGTTATATGCTCGTCTTTCTTATCTACCGTCCTCCCTTTTTATTTTTTCTTCACGTCGTCTCTTTAAATGTGGTCGAGACAGAGACCTGTAGGACATTTTTCATACAAGTCACTGTGCCATTACGTCTCTT
The DNA here is from genome assembly GCA_029574335.1 of Rana kukunoris. Classification (NCBI taxonomy): domain Eukaryota; kingdom Metazoa; phylum Chordata; class Amphibia; order Anura; family Ranidae; genus Rana; species Rana kukunoris. The sequence continues at coordinate 84,109,737 of CM056049.1, forward strand.
GACTTGTATATGTCTATGTATGAGCTCATTATGGGTATTAATGTCCCTAAAAAATGTGATACTGTTTCTTGTATATTTGTGCTAAACTTGGGTGGCATTCAGGTGATTGATCTGTATTTACCACCAATGGTCTTTGCACAGGCAGCCTATTTGGGAAGTCTACCACCCAAGTCAAACCTCTTTCAGGTTCATGTAGGATTCGATAGTCACAGACCAAATAAATGCTCATCTTCAATATTTCTATATTTTTTTATCCAAATTCTCTTCAGTTTGTGACTGTTGGGAATAGTCCAATTATCATTACAGTAGAATTAAACAACTTAGATTGAAGAAAAATGTAAGACTATTGGTGCTATTTATAGAAGAGAAGCAAGAAAAAATTAGTAAAAAGGTGAGAGGTTTTCTATGATCAATAATTCTAATTCATCTTGAATGCTCTAGAACAGTGGACTCCAAACTGGGGCCAGATGTGGCCCTTTGCTTGTCTTTATCCGTCCCCTGGGGCAGTGTTCCTCTCAATGTTACAAGACACTATTCCAACCACTGACACCAATGATGGTGCATAATTCCTTGCACTGATACCAATGATGGGGCATTATTCTTCCTACTGACACCAATGATAGGACACTATTCCTCCCACTGACACCAACAATGGGGTACTATTCATTCCACTGACAACGATTGGGCATTATTCCACCAACTGACACCAATGTCCAGTACCCCTGATGTCTGAAGGATAGTAAACTGGCTGGTCCTTTGTTTCAAAAGTTTGGAGACCCCTGCTCTGGAAAATGAAACAAAACAAATCTGTGGGTAACTAACTTTTCCAGTTTTTCCCTCTCTTTTTTTCAGAAATAAATACATGAGTAAAAAGTTAAACAGATTATTGGACTTTAGTTGTAAACGCAATATTTTTTTGTTTACATAAGATACAATGGATAAACATTTCAGCTCTCACTTCTAAACTGTGGAGGTGTGAAAATGGTATCGGTTTGAAATATTAATTCTCATGCCATTTGGCTATAAACCAATAAAGTTAGAAATTGAAGTGTATATATGGCAAAAATCTAAAATCTTTGTCAAGATCTCCACACACATATACATATTCTGTGATATGTATTCACTATGCCATGTTGATAGGCACTGCTGTGTCCCAAATTTCACAGAGCCTGTCTTCTGAACAGAGATGCTGAGAGAAGTCCGTACTGGAATTATTGCTTGTAGACAGTAAGGTAACATGGGATATGTAGTCCTTAGTAGTTGAAAGTATACAGCAGAGAAGAATCTGCAAAGCATGCAGGGAATCCAGGAAGTTGTGGAAAGAGATGGTCAACTAAACTAGTATTCAAAATTAACTATTGTTCTTATTGTTATTATGATGATGCTGATGTTAAAAAAATAAAGCGTATTCTGTAACTATAGAACACCTTTAAGTACTATTTACTTCCAATTCTATATACCAGATCATCCCGCTCGTTAAAATGTTCTGTTCCTAAAATTTCTAAAAAGATCAGCCAGAAAAGAGAGAAAATCAGAGGGATTTGTCTAAGCCATGAATGCAACATTCCAGATTATTCTTTATCTAGGACAGTGAGCTAATAAATAAAATATGATTTCCATTAATAATTTACCACACCAGTCAACATATTACAATTGAATCTACTCTTTAACAAGGTCACAATCAACGTATGAAGAGAAGCCATTCCTTACATTATCTTGTCAAATTCAATAAAGAGAGAAATTAGGGGAAATCCAGCTTAGATGTACCCCCACCTATTCTGCAACATAAATTAATGGTTCTAGGTCTGTTTGTACTGGATTTTAATAAGGGGGATACAACTCTTGTTTGCATGTTTTTACTAATGTTGAAAATACAATTTTACATTTACTCAGGTATGAAATATTGTATATAAATGTTTCACATGGGCACGTTAGTATCTTTAGGCAGATCTGGAGTTTTTGTTTTTGTGCGTCCTTGCAAATGCATTTTTCTCCAGGTGTTTTCAGGTTTAAGCAGTTTGTTTTAGCCAATGGAAAGCCAGTCACTAGGAGAAGAGACAAGACATTTCATGCATTTTCAGGCATTTTGATATTTATAGGGTCCAAAAATGTGTGACTCCACTCGCCCAAAAGATGGCCATATATACAATATGGCAATACTTAATACAATGGGAATCTTGATGTTGATCGGTGAAGTGCTTCGGGAAACACTTTCAAATTATTGGGAATGGAGTCTTTATCTAAGGCCTTGTTCACACGGGCATACATAAACGTTCATCCGTGCAAGGGGCATGTTTGCCTGCACAGGGATGATCAGTCTTCCATAGAGGTCAGGTATCACATAAGCATACTTAAATTGTGCCAAGCTGGACCAATGTGAGCATCCAAAATATATCATTCCTAGACGTCAGCTTTAAATATTATTATATTAGGTGAAATTGACAAATTGTTATAGATATTGTTACTGGAATCCGACTTGAATGTTTGCCATGTTTCCTGTATGATTTCTTTGTTACCTGAAGTTGCTCTTCAATAAACTACATCTGTCTGGTCACCTTACAGTGTCCTTCATGGATGCCTAGGGATCATCTTTAACACGGTTCTGCCTTTCAATTCATAGTAAGCCTGTCTGCACCTACACAACGTTCATAAGGGAATATTCCACTTTCTAATCCTCTCACTCATCATATCTTGCTTGCACTACCGTATCATCCATTTAGCTTACAGAGCAAATTTAACCTATCTTTCATATTCTCCAATGTACGTGACATACAGCTACCAGACATACCGGCGCACATCAAAGGACTAAACCAACTTAAAATGCTTGTGAAGATTAATGTGCTGATGGTGTCTTAAAAATAATAATGCTCTGTTTTGTTGACTAAGTGTAAAAAAAAAAAAAATACACACACACATAAAAATCAGACTGTTACATTATCGTTTATAGCTTATTTTTCCTTCCAAATCCATGCAAAAAGCTTTAGCCTTTCCATGTGCACAGATACGTAGCTGCAAACTCGGTAGCGGCCAGAGATACTAGTACAGCCCAACTGACAATAAAGTGATGCTTTACTGACTGAAAACAAAGTCAACATTTCGGAAAATGGGGGAAAATGCAGTTTACACACTATTGTAGTGTCTAAAAGAGGGCTTCATCATCACCACTTGGCAGTAAAGAGAAAGAAAAACTATTTAGGCCCCTTTCACATTTACCCACAGCGTGGGTGCAGAGTACTTTCAGTATTTGTAAAGATTATCCACGCTTTCCATTAGACTTCTCATAGATCAGGCGTTTTTGGTCTGTTTTCTGAAAGCACACCAAAAGTCCTGCGAGCTGCATCTTTAGTGCACTTTCACAAAACACACCAAAAATGACTAACCATAACAAAAACTGCGAGTACACTGTGCTGCACCCGTGCTGCAGGGAAACTCCAGTGAAGCAACGTGAAAGGGGCGTAAGAAGGATAGAACACTAAATTAAAATGGGAGAGCTGCTTCAGTCATCTTTCAGTACATGTTGCACACTAGCCTGTCCGTGAACTGGAGGGCCGTCCGGTGGGCCCCCATATCCTGCTCAGTGGTACCCTACCACACATGCAGATCAGGTAAAAGAGTTAAAATATTTGATATATATTTGTGGTTTAGTCTTGTGGCACTTTTAATTCTCACAGTCTTCAGATCTCAGGCTCTGTAGTAACAAGTGAGTAGAATGGCATCCCTAATATAATCAATACTGTGAGAATTCACATCAAGGCTAGAGCTTTAAAGGGTGCAGTCCAATTGACATCTTTCTTTGCCCACTTTCATTTAAAAAAGAGGTTCCTCACATTTACATCTCTCACACTGTGGTTTCAAAATCACTTGGGGGAGATTTACTTAAACTGGAGTACTCAGAATCTGGTGCAGCTGTGCATGGTAGCCAATCAGCTTCTAACTTTAGCTTGTTCAGTGATGCCGTGACAATAAAACCCAAAAGCTGATTGGTTACGATGCAGAGCTGCACCAGATTTTGCGTGCTTCAGTTTTATTAAATCCCTCCCATAGTATCGAACATAAAATTCCAGCCTCCTGGCTATAAAGCAGCCCCAGTCTACACCAGCTCTCAGCTTTATAGAACGCAGTGGCAGCCCACTCATTGGGGGCGCATGGGTACCACCCCCCAATTCATGCGCCCAGCCCTGCATGCTGCCCAGCCCTTGCATGGATTTCAATTGTACTTCGGACACACACCTGACTCTTTTCCGGTATATGGAGGTGACATGGAGAATATCTCTCCCATATCACACTGAGCAATCTCTGATACTTTGTATCATGTGGGCTTTGTATCAAGTGTGACAGGGGGCAGGGCCAGACAAGTCACACATGGCTCAAGTGACCCAGCGTATCAAGCAGAGACCGGGAGGGAGTAGGAGATCATAGATGGGGTGGGTGTGGACCCAGCAAGGGGGGGTTTGTTTGACACCCCCTGAAAAAAATGGAGCACCAGCCAGCACTGAAAGAACACAGTCTTTGTCCAGGACACAATAGTGTTCACAAATTGCTTCTACATCAACTGTATCTCCAGGTGTTGGCCTGGTCAGTACAGACAAACTCACAGACTACCAGCCCTGTCTGTGCAGAAGTGTGTGGGTTTTCACAAATGGCCTATAGGTAAGATAAGTTGGCAGGCAGACCGCAGGTCAGCCTGCATTTGTAGGAGGAGTCGGGAGGTACTTAAACCCGCCCAACATCCTCCTTCCTGTCGGCTGTTTCCTCGTGTGGCTGACGTCATTTCCGGCTTTCGTCTCGGAGGACGGGCGGCTGTAGGGTGGGGGGGTCTCCGAGTCTCCCCGCTGTCTCGTGCGGGGTACAGGTTTGGTCGGGGGGGGGTCCGCGGGTGGAAGGCACCTCCATCGGCTCTGTTCGGGCATTTACTGGGTGGCGTGGGGGGATGGCAATCTCGGGCGCCTCTTCTCCGGCGGCAGCACTGTTTTTCGGCCCCACGTGCAAACACCTAGTCAGTCCGTGTCCCTTCTGGTTTTGTGGGGGGCCGTCCTCCTGGCGCTCATGCTGGGGAGGGGGGGGTCGTCCATCCACCCGCCGATTCCGGGAAACTGCAAGGATTCAAGCAGGGGTTAAAGCAGAAGGAAGGTTGTACAGGTTGAGGCAGAAGCACCGTTAAAGTCATTTTAACAAACAGGGAAGAAGCAGAAGCCCTAGCAAAGCTAGGCGTTATGCAACAAGCTGCAGGGGAAGTAGTAGTTAAACACTCCATTTCTAAGGATGGACCTTGCAATTAAATTTTCTGATCTTAAGCAGCCATTGCAGTGATCAACCACACAGCTCAGTCAAAGTACCTTGTGACACTACTGCGCTTTCAAGTTGCTAACATCTCATGTAGGGAATATAAGCCATCACAGACCCTGCTCTGCCCAGATCACCAGATTTTATACGCTTTCTGAGACTCATGCTAGGAGACCACCAGAAGCAAACCTCTGACTGGACTGAACCCATAAGCAATTATTTCCTTTAGGGTATGGTTCGGTCAGATGCGGTAGGTCATTCAATTAATTTTTTCTCATGTTCCATGTTCTCATGCGTTTTTGTGCAACTACATTTCTCGCACAGGCATCGCCTCATTTAGCTGTGCAGTGATTGGCTGGAAGGAGCATCTTCCTCAGTATCTCACCTGTAGCATGTGGCATTCACAGTGATAACCAGTGTGTGGGTTCTCCTCCAGGCTGGGGTTGTTGGGGCAGTGTATCAGTCAGCGGTTGTATTTTGGTATTGGGGGAGTCAGGCGGACGGTTTCTGTGTTTTTATCTCCCTGTTGTAGGTTCTGGGTGGAGGGTTTTCAGTCAGTGGGCTTGGCGAGTGTTTGTTTTAGTCAGATACGGTTGTCGTGTGATTACGTTTCTCGTGCAATTACGTTCTCATGGTATTCATCTTTTGTTTCATGCGAGTTATGTTCTTGTGCAATTAGGTTTCTCCTGGTATTGATGTTTTGGTATTCATATTTTATTTTCCCATGCGAGTCATGTTCTCATGCGATTTTTGTTTCGCATGGTATTCATGTTCTCATGCGGTTTTGTTTCTCATAGGATTCATGTTTTGGTTTCATGTTTCATGCAATTTTTGTTCTCATGGTATTCTTGTTCTCATGAGATTACGTTTCCCATGGTGTTTACGTTTCCCATGGTGTTCACGTTTCCCATGTGATTACGTTTCTCATGGTACTCTTGTTCTCATGCGAATCACGTTTGTCATGCGAATCACGTTTGTCATGCGAATCACGTTTCTCATGCGAATCACGTTTCTCATGCGAATCACGTTTCTCATGGTATTCATGTTCTCATGCGTTTACGTTTCTCGTGGTACTCTTGTTCGTATGCGATCACGTTTCTCATGCGTTCACGTTTCTCATGCGATCATGTTTCTCATGGTACTCTTGTTCGTATGCGATTACGTGGCTCATGCGATTAAGTTTCTCATGGTATTCATGTTTTGTTTCATGCGAGTCATGTTCTCGTGCGATTACATTGCTCATGCGATTATATTTCTCGTGGTATTCATGTTTTGTTTCATGTTCTCATGCGAGTCATATTCCAATGCAATTTTTGTTTTGCATGGCATTCATGTTCTCATGCGTTTTTTCCGCATGTTATTCATGTTCTCGTGCGATTACGTTTCTCATGGTATTCTTGTTCGTATGCGATTACGTTGCTCATGTATTTACGTTTCTCATGCGATTACGTTCTTATGATATTCATGTTATCATGCAATCTTGTTTTGCATGGTATTCATGTTTTGCATTCATGTTCTCATGCGATTTTGTATCGCATGGTTTCATGTTTTGTATTCATGTTTTCTTGCAATTTGTTTCTCATGCGTTCACGTTGCTCATGGTGTTCATGTTCTCATGCGATTTTATTACGCATGGTATTCATGTTCTCATTCGGTTACGTTTCTCATGGTATTCATGTTCTCATTGCGTTTTTTTTTTTTGTGCATGGTATTTATGTTCTCATGCGGTTACGTTTCTCATGATATTTTTGTTCTCATGCGATCACGTTTCTCATGCGATTGCATTTCTCGTGTTATTCATGTTCTCATGCGATCACGTTTCTCATGCGATTTTATTGCGCATGGTATTCATGTTCTCATGCGATTTTTGTTGCGCGTGTTCCTGTTCTCATGCGGTTACGTTTCTCATGGTATTCTTGTTCTCATGCGATCACGTTTCTCATGCGATTTTGTTGCGCATGGTATTCATGTTCTCATGCGATTTTGTTGCGCATGGCATTCATGTTCTCATTCAGGTACGTTTCTCATGGTTTTCATGTTCTCGTGCGATTTTGTTCTTCATGTTTTCATGCGGTTACGTTTCTCATGGTATACTTGTTCTCATGCGGTCACGTTTCTCATGCGATTTCGTTGCGCATGGTATTCATGTTCTCATGCGGTTACGTTTCTCATGGTATACTTGTTCTCATGCGGTTACGTTTCTCATGGTATACTTGTTCTCATGCGGTCATGTTTCTTATGCGATTTCGTTGCGCATGGTATTCATGTTCTCATGCGGTTACATTTCTCATGGTATTCTTGCTCTCATGCGATCACGTTTCTCATGTGATTCTCATGCGATTTGTTGCGCTTGGTTTTCATGTTCTCATGTGTTTACATTTCTCATGCAATTTCGTTTCTCATGTCATTCATGTTCTCATGCGATTTTGTATTTATGTTCTCATGCGATCACGTTTCTCATGGTATTCATGTTTTGTAATAATGATCTCATGCGATTGCGTTTTTCAGGCTAGTCATGTTCTCATGTGTTCACGCTCCACATGCCATTCGTGTGCTCATGCGATCATGTATCACGCCATTAAGTTTCTCATGCAATTACGTTTCTCAGGCCAGTCATGTTCTCATGTGTTTACGTTTCTCATGTATCATGTCCTCATGTGTTTACGCTCTCGCGTGATCACATTTTCTCGTGCTGTTCATGTTCTCACGTGTTGTATGTTTTCTCATACATCTTCATTCTTCTCAGAATATTTTATTTATTTATTTTTCTCCTAGTGGGTCGTTTTGGTATGTTCAGGTTAGGTTCATGGCGTTTCACCGCTGAGGAGGGGGGGGGGGTCACCCATCACGTTTATGGGTGCTTACGGATTGAGATGAGCGTTTATAATTGGCTTGTACGGTGGCAAGTCTCCTCATCCGTTTCTCATACATTTCATGCATCTTGTCATTTCATTTCTCATACAATGGCCTGACACGTCTTCAGGTTCATCAGGCCTGAGTGTACGTTTTTAATTTACCTGCCACGCCTCAGGTTGCTCGGCCTTTGCAATTTCATGGGTTTGTCACATTCTCATACTTTGTATTGTCAGTATGTTTGGTTCATTCTTCACGTTGTAGGTTACTACGTCCCACCACCGCAGTGTTCCTTTTACTATTCTTTTCATATGTCAGGTAATCAACTACTCATATATCACTTGCCTGACACGTCCTCGGGTTCATAGGTTTGGGTGTTACATGTTAATTGGCCTGATTAGCCTCAGCTAGCTTGGCCTTGCTAGATCTTTAAGACTGACACGTTTTCAGTCTTGTGCTATGTTTACTATCCTGCACGGCGCTACGGCATCTTTAGTCTCGCTTGAGTAGTGCTAAGGGAGGTAGGGTTTTTTCCTTTTCCTAAAGTAAGTTGGGGCTCGTTGGTTATTTCTTGTGTATAACGGTGTTGTTCTTGTTTGCAGACGTCATGTCACGGGCAGCAGATGTCAAAGTTTTTCCCGCCGTCCATCCTTCTCCGGTTAGGGGTTTCGATACTTGGTAGCTCGCCGCCTTTTTTCCAGCAGGTCCTAGGCTCATACACCTGTGCCACATCGTCCCGGTTTACTGCTACAGATGAAGCTGGGTCAGCTAGTCATGTCTATTTTAGCCTAGGAAGGGTGTGACTCCTGGGATACCTTCCAGGTTTTCCATCTCGATGTCTTGAGCTCTATTGCCCATTCATATCTACTTGCGGTCTTTGTTTTTTTTATTGCTGTTTTTTTTTTGTTTTTTTTGCCACTCTCGGCTCAAGCAGTCCTACCAATTGGTGCTCGGTCAGTCTTAGTCCGTCTCTTGGTGGCTACTGTGGATGTACCTAGGGATAGGCCACTTTCCTTTCCCTACTGCTTCCTTCTTTGCTAGCAAAGTACATGACACTCTGCTGTTCCCTGCTGCCTAGACTAGGGTTGTACTTCATGCTTGTACTGGCCGTATTTTCAGTTTAGACGCAGTCTCGGCTGCTTTTCCCCAGGGAGTCCGCTTACACGTTGTTGGGTTAGGTTGGGGGGGGGGGGGTTGTATCCATTTCGGTACATGTCCCAGATCCACATACTGGATTGTCACAGGCTTCCTGGCATTGGCCGATCAGGTTACATATGGCTACTTTCATTTCAGTCTCTTACGAGCTCATCCTACCGTCTTATTTTTGGCCCCTTTTAGGCATATCGACCACGTGACCCCAGGCACACTTCAGGTCACTTTCCGTGTTGTCACCCCAGACCTTTCCCTAGTACGATTACCTGAGACTCTGAGTACAAGTTGGCAGGCAGACCGCAGGTCAGCCTGCATTTGTAGGAGGAGTCGGGAGGTACTTAAACCCGCCCAACATCCTCCTTCCTGTCGGCTGTTTCCTCGTGTCCCACCCACCCTTTCCCTTTTTTCTTGTATTTCTTCTCTCTTTTACTTCTACTTGGGTATGCCCCCTTTTAGGCATATCGACCACGTGACCCCAGGCACACTTCAGGTCACTTTCCGTGTTGTCACCCCAGACCTTTCCCTAGTACGATTACCTGAGACTCTGAGTACAAGTAACTTTACTGTGTATTTGAACCTGCTGGTCCCCTTGACTGCATAGTCTATTTTATTCAAAAGGTGAATTTTTTTTTTTTTTTTTTAAGTGTATTTTGTGCGTAAACTCGAGAGAGAGGAGCCGGACTGCAGGAGTTGGGAGTAGGCAGACCCTCCCCCCAGAGGCAATCTGCCATCCTTCTCCATGCCCCCCGGTGGCAATGGCGGGTGTGAGGGGGGCCTCCCACTCACCCCGCCCTACCTGCTCCACTTGGGAGCCCAACTGGGGCCCAACAGGACCCCAACAGGGCAGAGGGACTCCCCCTATGAGGGAGTGAGGAGGTCTAGCCCACCCAGCCAGCCAGCCCCGTAGGTCCTTTGCCTCTCTTTTTTTAGGAGACCGAATGGCCAAAGTGCGTGCGTGTTAAACCAATTTCGTGTGCGTGAGAGTGTGGTGGTTTTTGTGGGGGGGGGATGGGCGTACTAAGCACAGGCGTACCTTGCATAGCACACCCACCGGGAGTCGGGCTGAGACCACCAAACTCAATTCACATGTAGCCGAGACCGGGATCCGAACCCTTGGCTGCAGAGGTGAACGGCTTATCAGCGCAGTGCCAATCACGTTAAGCCACCACAGCTCCCAAAATTTTATTTTATTCAAAAGGTGAACTTTAATCAATTGACTTTCAATAAGTGTAACAATATATATTACACACATGAAGGCATATGGCCACCGGCATCACAAGGTGTTTGACAAACTATCAGCACTTGCAAATGGACATCTGCGAGTTGCAGCAATGTCATTACCAACCACTAACAAGAACAGCAGAGGTCTTTGTGGAAAAAACTGTTGTCCTGTTTCCTTAATGACTAGGCAGATGGTTTCGTTAGCAAACCTGCATGCTGCAAACTACTTTAAAATGCAAAGCGGTGAGACCAAGATTCTGAAAATAACAAAAGCTTCCTGAAGGGAAAAAATTCATAGAACTAAATTAGCTCATTCAGAGGTGCCTGCCTTAGCATTGAATCTTTCCATCACAGCAGAATGGCCATATCACTTGTGTGATTTGAAATGTCAAGGTTATGTGAGCTACAGAAGTAGAATTATAAAGCGTGGTGAATATTCCAAGAGAATACTGTACCATTACATTACAAGACATGAGTAATTATCCTGCATCACTTCTGACCCATAATAAGGAGGCCCTGCTGTCACTCTGTGTATGGCCTGTGCCTGACATTAGAGGCTGGAAGGATACAAAATGGCACACAGTGGTGCATGTAAGCTATTTTTGTAAACCTGATATCTCATATGGGTGCTTAACAACCAGACTTGTTCGATTTGGGTTGTGGTAAAAAGGCAAAATCTGTCGCCAAGTCTGTACGCAGGACCACGTTGGGTTTAGTGACCCTGTAATGCATGCACATAAATGTAATGTATGTAACCTGTAAAACTCTGCATTCCCTGTGACAGCAGGCCAGGAATCTTCTCCCAGCACCCGCTTTCACCGTTTGAAAAAAGTGCAGCCGTGCGGGGGCTCCACCCACACAGTTGTGTCATTGCTTCACAGATCCCTGTGAATCAGTTAACTACAAGTACCCCTTTGGGGCAATCTGCTTGTAGATCTCAATCAACTACCAGTTGCTGCTGAGCGCTCGAGTAGTTCATTGAGTCTCCCTGTCTTTTTAAATCTTCCTGCCCTGGTACAATATACGAGCAGACAGTTTACACAACACTGACAGTCTGTAGGAGTCTGCATGGCACCTGCACCTGCAGACTCGTACAAAACCTTAGTAAATGCATATTCTTCTTCCTTCAAAAAATTTACATTTATTTAGTTTTTTATTTAAGTTATTATTAAGTGAACTTATCCAATTTCCTGCTACAGGTCCAAATTTGTTTTTCAAAATTGTGCAAACAAAACCAATACTAGTAAGAATTTCCTTTGCATATTTAAAAACTGAATTTTGCAGGAGTCAAATATATTTTTGGTGGGGGATAATGTGTAGAAAATATAGAACCCTAGCACACATATTTAAAATGCATGTTATAAAAAAATATGCAGAACATCTCTGCAATACATTGACATTTCCCAATGTTCTATCTGAAGTGCAAGTGCAGAAACATATCTGTTGATCTGGTAGAAATACATTCAGCTCCTATTATGGGCTGACAACACACAGCTTTTAATGTGGAGTGTGGTCAGTCCTGCCCTTTTTCATTTTCTAAACTAATTAGACCCTCCTACTGTCCATCTCCACATCAAAAAAAAAAAAAAAAAAAATACTAATTCAGTAGTCCCAAGATAAGAACTAGGAGGGATAATTACTCTCCTTGTGATAACACAATAAGTACGGGCAGGACACAGGATAGCTCTGAATTTTTCACACGGCCAACAGATATATTTTGCACTTGTCAAACACATAAACAAAACATTTCCAATGGTATATTTATATTTAACAGACCCAAACAAAGCAAATACAATAAATCCATTGTTGGGGTGGACTACTAAAGTCGGGGTTAACGCAGTTGCAGGATTTACAATCTCTTGGGTATTTCTCTTATTAACCCATTTATAATAGATTAGCAGCAGGCGGCTTGCTAACTATGGGCAGTTTACATGTATTAGCAGAGGATGGACACACTGTCAACATATTTTTTAAACCCCTACCCCATCTAAAAAATAAATACATTTTTTTCCACATATTAACAAGTAGCAGTGGCATAAAACTGCATTCAACCTGTCAGTCTAAAGAAATTGAGTGCCTTATGTACACTGTAGGAAAAAACAGGAATGTTCCTGTGTTCCTGTCACCCAGGAGGGTGTGTGTTAAAATAGCATCTGCTGTATGACTTAGTGTGAAAGCTGGGCAGTACACAGCGCAATGTTTGCTCCCGAGATACTTCCACTGGACGTCACTGCTCCCTCGACTTGTGAGCGTCTGTGAAGCAGAGGAACTGAATGAAGAATAGAGTGTATGTAATGACCTGTGCTGTTTTCCTATAGTGCTCCCCAGGGGTGGGGAAAGCAGACAAGAGCCTTCTTTTATTATTCTTTTATTTGCATGCAACACCATGGAAAACATTCTCACAAATAAATAAAAGAAGTGATACCAATCCAGTGGAATATGAACAGGGAGTGTTTAACCACTTCCCGCCCGGCCAATAGCCGATTTACGGCAGGGAAGTGGTTATGAAATCGTGACTAGACGTTCTCAAACGTCTAGCACGATTTCAATGCCGCGCGCGCCCGTGGGGGCGCGCAGCGCGGCGATCGGTGATGCGGGGTGTCAGTCTGACACCCTGCACCTCCGATCTCAGGAACGAGTCTCCGGCGGAGCCTCGTTACCACGTGATCAGCCGTGTCCAATCACGGCTGATCACGATGTAAACAGGAAGAGCCGCCGACGGCTCTTCCTCACTCGCGTCTGACAGACGCGAGTACAGGAGAGCCGATCAGCGGCTCTCCTGACAGGGGGGGTTCGCGCTGATTGTTTATCAGCGCAGCCCCCCCTCGGATCGCCACACGGACCACCAGGGAAATAAAAAAAATACAAAAGAAAATACAAAAAAAAATGACAAAAAAAAAAAAAAATGACAAAAAAAAAAAATGACAAAAAAAAAAGGGGGGGCAGTAAAAAAAAATGATGCCAATCAGTGCCCACACATGGGCACTGATTGGCAACATTGATCCATCAGTGCCACCCCTCAGTGATCATCAGTGCCACCCCAGTGTCTGTCAGTGCCACCCCACAGTGCCAATCCATGCCCAGTGCCCACCTACCAGTGCCCACCTGTGCCACCTATCAGTGCCCACCTGTGCCGCCTATCAGTGCCCACCTGTGCCGCCTATCAGTGCCCACCTGTGCCGCCTATGAGTGCCCACCTGTGTCGCCTATGAGTGCCCATCTGTGCTGCCTATGAGTGCCCAGTGCTGCCTATGAGTGCCCATCAGTGCCGCCCATGAGTGCCCATCAGTGCCGCCCATGAGTGCCCATCAGTGCCCAATACCAGCGCCGCCTATCAGTGCCCATCAGTGCTACCTAATCAGTGCCCATCAGAACTACCTCATCGGTGCCCATCAGTGCCACCTCATCGGTGCCCATCAGTGCCACCATATCAGTGCCCATAATTGAAAGAGAAAACATACTCATTTACAAAAAAATTAACAGAAAAAAATAAAAACTTTATTTTTTTTTCAAAATCTTCGCTCTATTTTTAGTTGTTGCACAAAAAAAAAAAAACGCAGAGGTGATCAAATACCACCAAAAGAAAGCTCTATTTGTGGGGAAAAAAGGACGCCAATTTTGTTTGGGTGCAGTGTAGCATGACCGCGCAATTGTCATTCAAATTGCGACAGTGCTGAAAGCTGAAAATTGGCTTGGGCGGGAAGGTGCGTAAGTGCCTGGTATGGAAGTGGTTAAAGTAGATGAGATTTCAATACAGCCACCCAACTTTTAAATGTCTCACTGCAACACCCTTATGCATGTACTTTTTTTTTTTACTTTTTCCAAGTTGTAGTGTGACTACAACGTAAGGGTGACTTCTTCATTTATGACAACACCTTAGAACTATCCAATGGAATGACATCACAATGCTAAGGATTCAGCAGTGTTGTCATTAGTTAAAAAAATACAATGTTTAACTTCAAATTTTAACTAGACTTTTCTTGAATTACATAACAGAACACAGAATTGGCAAATTCTTAGACCAATGAGTTATGCTTCACTTGCAGGTGATGTGACAATGGCAAAGCAAAACTGTAAACCCAGCTCTGCGTGACCCCAATAATTTCTAGCATGCCAATTTTGTAGAACAATACAAGAGATCTAGGAAATTTTGATGGCCGCACTCTTGAATGTTCTTCTTTATTGTAAATGTAGCGCTCACCCACCAAAGGAGTCGCTAGTTTGATTTGGGATCGGCAAATTAAGTTACCCCACTTAATCTAGGGATGCACCAGAATAATTTTGCAGTAAACGGAGGTTCACACAGTCAATAAAGATTTTCTCAATGCTTTAATTCCAGGCCAACATCAACTTTGGTGAAGGAAGAATAGGTTGATGAGAGAAGAGAACTTTCGATGTTAGGCGTGGATAAGGCAGATCAGCCCTTAGCAGCACAAACTTTCACACGTCGCCACTTCTATGAGATTGAGTGGGTAAAGTGTCCCCTGACAGGTGTCTTTCACACTAACCTGGCAGCCGAGGCGCCACCTCAAATCTTAGCTGGGAGGAACGGGTCTCTCTCACAGGCCTGTCTCTTGGCCTCTGCCACAGGCCAGTTAATTTGGATAGACTCAACGTGCGAACAGAGCGAATCCTCCCAGTAGTCTCTCAGCATAAGTCACCGGGCGGCAGTAGAGCGTACCTGCCAGCATCCCGGTCACCAAATCCCCATCTGGGACTCTCCTAAGCTTCGGGGACCCAGTAAATCACTGGGGCCCCTTTATTCTTGTCTCTGACCGAGACTCAGGAAGGCCCAGGAACCTAGCCAGGCGGGCCACGCCGGCGGGGTCCATGGGCGCACACCCTAAAGGTGGATGCCGCACCCCGAGTCCGGGACCCCGCACACGTGAAGCAGAAGAACCCCGAGACCTGACCTAGGTCCCAGATATATCCCTCCCCAGCATGCCCAGTGAGCAGAAACCCTCTCCGAATGGCTGCTGAGGAAAACTCCATCCCCCAGAAATCCCGCTGGCTCCCACTGCCGGCCAAGGATGAAACAACATCCCCAGAATGCAGTCCGAGCCAGTGGACCTTTCCAGAATGACATAGGTCAACAACCTAAACAAATCACAACTGGGAGCAACCTAACTCTCCCAGTTCAACTAGTTTTAAACGCAGCGCCCATGCAAAAAGCAAGGGGGCGCTACACAAATAAGACATAAAATCCCAGGCAGAGATACATACATACATGTGGTCAACCTCTTTCTCCCCAACTTTATGTATCTCTGTTCTTGGTTTTAAGGCTGAGAGCCCATTCACACAGGGGGCAACACGACTTCTAGCACGACTTTGGGAGGCAACTTCAAGTCGACAGGAGGCTTCCCAGTGGCCAATCGAACAACAATCATCTGTGTGGGAGGGAGGGGTTTGCCTGAGAAATGTATGTTATCTTCCTGTATTGTTGCTTCAGTTAAGACAGTGATCCGACTTCCATTGAAATCAATGGGTACAAGATGCCTACAAGTCGGATTGAAGTAGTACAGGAACCTTTTCTGAAGTCCGAGCGACTTTAGTAGTGTAAATTAGGATGGCTCCCATTCACTTCCATTCATTTTCTTGACCGCGCAACTTGGGGCAACTTGAAGTCGGATCCCAGGTCGCCCCAGTGTGAACCGGCTCTTATTTACAATAAAGAGTATTGTTCAAGACATTTCCTTTATCTCTATGCAGCATGCGATCTGGGTGAGCACCTTGCTGGAAGGTGTGTTGTTAGTGTGGACGCGACTTTTCTTGCTTTACATGTTGTTAGTGTGGACCTGTTACCGGTTTTCTATTGTTGGTAGTACAAGAGTTCTGTGTTCTCTAATGTACTTAAAGAAAATATAATTTTTTACTTGCCTGTAGATTTTTTTTTTTTTTATCGTACGTCCAAAAGCAATCCCATGAAGGAAAAAAAAAAACAGCAAGCTAAAACCTTAACTAATGCCGCGTACACACGATCGGATTTTCCGTCGTAAAACCTTGGATGTTTTTTTCGACGGAATTCCGCTCAAGCTTGGCTTGCACACACATGGTCACACAGAAGTTCTACAACACTACGACGAGTTCAATGCTTCGGAGCATGCGTCAAATTGTTTCCGAGCATGCATCCAAATTTTAAGAATGTAATTTACACAGGAAAAGCAGGTGATGTATGGAGCAGGGCAATAGCAACCCTGGTATGTGATTATTATTTATTGTAATTAGATGTTTATAGATTGTGTTTTTTGTATGATTATAATGCAAGGTCCTCTGTTGTCACTGGTTTACCTCACTCTTATCCTGACACTGCGTTTTGACTGTAGTTTTGCCTTGAAACACAATACATCATGTCTAATCTGAACTACAGTCTTTGAAGAAACTAGTATCTAATTCTAACCTTGGTGTGCACTGACACCTGTTCTGCTATACCTGGACTCCCAGCCTATATAAACCACCCCAGGCCTGCAGGGAGTTGCCAGAATATTCAGTTTTGTAGCCTGAGGTCTGAAATGCTGAATATCTGCATTTTTTGCTAACATCTTATATAGCCCTGATCCTGCCTTGTATTGTTAATACAGTCTGGCGCCTTGTCTTTAAAGTTGCCGATTCTTCTTTTTTCAGCTGTGGTTTGGTGTTTTTCAATTGACATCTCATTTGGCAGACTTTCCTCATCTGTCTCCATGCTTGCCTGCTAACATCTTATTGGGGCTAGTAGAGTATGTCAGGGGTCTACAGCCTTTGAAAGTATCCTTGTAGCAAAATCTAGCCTCCGCTGAAAGGAACTAGGCGTTTCTTAGACTGTGCACCCCTATTCTCTGCCGGTGACAGCTGTTCATCAAACTCCGAACACCCACTCTTTGTGTATAATTCTCTGCCTGTTGTCTGTAATATAATGTTCCCTGAGGCTGTGTTTCATATTTTCACAACATCCATCTGGGAATCTAACTTTTTTTGCCACATGTATCTTGCTTTTGAGGAAGTCTCACAGACCAGTAAGGATGACAAATTGGAAACCAGCAGCGTCATAAGTAGTAGAGTGGAATGCTGAGAGATCATGGGTCATATATACTGGGGGGGAAATTCATAAACAATGTCGGAGACATCTATTGATATTACTTTGAGGCTGCACCAGATTCATGAATCTGTCAGAAACAGGTACATGAATCTGTTGGAGGTGGCACTGAGGTTGGAGTGTTCATACTGGACACTCTTTTCTCAGTGTGGCTCCCACCCTGCCACTGTGCTCATTACAGACAAGCTCTGGCTGAGGAAGTTTTGTAGCATGGTAGGTTGAGCCTGATTGGGGAACTTAGAGACGGGTTCCCCATTGAGTGTGCTTTGCTTTTGATTAATAATGCACCATGGGCGGATTCCAGGGCCTAAAGCAAGTCAGGTCTTATGGAGAACTAGTCTCTTATTTCCCCATCAGGCTTTGCATACCCAACAAGTGCTGCAGTCTTTGAATCTAGTTCCGCTCCCTTGTGACTAATTTCACTAAAATAGACACTAATTATGTCATTAGTCAAATACGGTAAGTATTTGACTAATGACATCATTAGTGTCCCTGACTCCTTTGTTTACATTTAGCTTTTGGCTAGATAATCTCTCGACTAACAGCTGAATGGGACCAGGGATAGAGCCCTGTGCAGGAGGCTTTCAGAGTCATGACATCCTACCACAGTCATGCCCCACTCCCACTACTGGCATCCCTTTGCACACCCGCTCAGAGCGGGTCTTAATTACCGCCAGTTTGCTTATCTACAAACTGGGTGTAATTATTAAAAAATCTGTAGTGGCTAGGGCAAAAGCGATTCTTAAAGTGGTGGTGATAAGAACTACCTTTGTGTCCGATATTCAGGAATTGTTACCAAAACTGGCATAAATAATTGCCTGAATTATGCACATGTAGTTTAAAAGGGAATTACTGCCAAAAAATTGTTCTAATATGTTTTTTTCTAAAGATTTCCCTTGCCTCTCTCTTGGTCCCACACACACTGTGAGTGAGTGAGTAACGTATACAGGCATACCCCACTTTTAAGTACACAATTGGGTTTATTTACTATCGCTTAAAAGCGCAAAATCAGGCTCACTTCTGCATAAAAACCAATGAGTTTCCAGGTTTTATTACCAGGCTTTATTGAACAAGCTGGGGTTAGAAGCTCATTAGTTTCTATGCAGAAGTGAGCCTGATTTTGCGCTTTTAAGCCATAGTAAATAAACCCAATTGTGTACTTAAAAGTGGGGTATGCCTGTATAGAGCTACAAATGCGAACTAAATCGCCTCAAGGCGCTCTAACCAATGTGGTCGTCCAGCCATGCTTCAGCATTTTTTCAAAAAAAGTGCCAAAATGTCTGTTAGTGTCAGAATGTTCGCCGCAATATCGCAGTCCCGCTATAAGTCGTTGATCGCCACCATTACTAGTAAACAAATTAAAATATCCCACTATAACTTTTGCGCCAACCAATCACTATACATTTATTGGGATTTTTTTTGCAAAAATATGTAGCAGAATACATATTGGCCTAAATTGATGAAGAAATTAGATTTTTTTTTATTGGATATATTTTATAGCAGAAAGTAAAAGATTTGGGGGCTTTTTTCAAAATTGTCTGTCTTTTTTTGTTTATAGCACAAACAATAAAGACCGCAGAGTTGATCAAATACCACCAAAAGAAAGCTCTATTTGTGGGAAAAAAGGGACATACATTTTATTTGGGTACAGCATTTGACGACCACACAACTGTCCGTTAAAGTGGCCTGGGTCATGATCTTCCAGAGGTCAAATAGTTAAAGTGTGCTATATGAAAATCAAACCAAGAATCCTTTTTTTATGCAAAAAATATTCAAGGCTATATAGCAGTATGTACGTGGTTAATTCAGAATCTCCAAGCATTTCTCTTTTGAATTAACCAGAGCTGCAAGTCAGAACCTTTGTGTGATAGTATGTATGTGATGCAATGCAATTCTGCTTTTTATAAGGCTGTGGTGTTATTGAACACTAAGTTATAAAAGCTAAAACATAACAAAACAGGTCCCTTGGCTCTATTAAGCGCCATCACACTGGAGGATTGGGGCAGCGGGGGTAGGGAGGGGAAACACAGAGAAGGAGGGGGAAGATTTCAACTAAAGGGGGAGCCAGCAGCATAACATTGGATGTAAGTAATGCCCTTGTTCTGGTCTTTTTATTTTATTTTTAACAAAACTTAGAGTTTAACTCCTTGGTGCAAGCCACATGCAAATTTGTGGCCTCTCAGGGGCTGGGCCTTGGTGCCGAGCGGTCGCATATTTGCGTGCATTAGTGTAAACAGCGCTGTGCCGAGAGTGTGAGTTCCATCAGAAAAAGTAAAACATGTTCTATTTCTAAACTCCAACGGAAAAAAGTCAGATGGGGCCCACACACGGTCGGAATATCCGATGAAAAAATTCCATCTGACTTTTTTCATCAGAAATTCAGATTGTGTGTACAAGGCATTATTACAAATTAAAATTAGTATTTCTTTGCTAGATACCCAAATACCCAAATATATATATATATATATATATATATATATATATATATATAATGTTTGGGGTTTCTAAGTAATTCTCTAGCATAACAATACTGAGATATATATATATATATAGATAGATAGATAGATAGATAGATAGATAGATAGATAGATATTAGCAGAGACCCTAGAGAATAAAATGGCACATTGTATTTGTGCAGCGGTCTTTCAAAGCAATTTTTTCGGATAAAAAAAAAACACTTCAATGGTTTAAAAAATAAATAAATCAGTAAACAGTAAAATTAGCCCAATTTTTTTAAATAATGTGAAAGATAATATTACGATGAGAATCGTGATCTTTATTCCAAGCATAAAAAATAGTCATTCTCAATTTATCCAGAATCTCATAGCCCTAGTAGTTCAGCTTAAAATACCTAGAAATGTGAGGCCCCGTACACACGACCGAGAACCTCGGCAGAATCCAGCGAGAAGTTTGCTGGGATCCATATTCTGGCAAGGTTCTCGGTCGTGTGTACGTTTTCGCCGAGCGTCCCGTCGAGAAAGCCGTCGAGCCAAAATAGAAAGCAGGTTCTCTATTTGCTCGATGGCCCATCGAGAACCATGGCTCGGCGCCTTTCCCGACAGCTTGGTCGACGATTTTGACGGCCGGGCGAGAACCTCGACGGGTGGAACGATGTGTTTGGCCCTTCGAGGTTCTCGTATGTGTGTACGGGGCCTTACACTTATACACATTATTTTAGGTATTTTAAGCTGAACTACTAGAGCTATGATATATATATATATATATATATATATACACACACAGACATTATATATATATATATATATATATATATATATATATTATATATATATATACATACATACATAATGTTTGGAGTTTCAAAGTAATTCTCTAGCAAAATAATACTGATATATCAATTATAGTAGTTTAGCTTGAAATACCTAAAAATGTTACACTTATACACATTATTTAGCATATAGAAGAGAGAAGACTCGGGACGAGAAGCATCACGTGACCTTGGATTTGGTAAGTAAAAGGGGCTTTTATATTGGGTTATTTTTTAAAATGGCTACAGTGATTATTTGTGGCCCCCACAAACCATACAAACTGTACACATACTCTTTAACTAATCACTGCAGCAATATTAAAATGATTCCTGGCCAGAGTGGGGCTTTGGTTTTTGCTGAATTCTGTGTTTTGGAAGATATGTGTCAGTGCTGTCACTGGTAAGACTCCGGTCTGCATGTGGCAGCTAAATCAGCAATATGTTAATCCTGCACATTAAGAATCACCTTGATATAACCTTGAAGCACCTCCTAATTATACGAAGGGTTTCTAGAAATCGTACTCCAATTTTGCTTCTCTACCAGTCGCTCCTCTTAGAGCAGAACACACATTTACTGACACAAGTGCAGACTAGTAGACCTCACAGACGGCAGAAGATATTGTATTTCTACCATAGCACACATCATTTGTAACAGTTAATGGAACATGATCAATTAACCGTGCGATGACGTTCAAACATATTTAGGTTGATTACCAAATTTTGCTGCTTTATGGTTCATTTGCTGTCTTGTGATGTATATGTTCTGGGAGTTCTGGACGCATTAAATATTGCACTTTAAAAATAATGTTCCAGCTCAGCCATCCCTGCCCCATACTGTGCAATACCCCAATACTCTGCAATACCCCAAAACTCTGCAATACCCTGCGCAATACTCTGGAATACCCCAATACCCTGCGCGATACTCGGCAATACCCCAATACCCTGCGCGATACTCGGCAATACCCCAATACCCTGCGCGATACTCTGCAATACCCCAATACTCTGCAGTACCCCAATACTCTGCAATACCCCAATACTGTGCAATACCCTGCGCAATACTCTGCAATACCCCAATACTCTGCAATACCCCAATACCCTGCGCGATACTCTGCAATACCCCAATACCCTGCGCGATACTCTGCAATACCCTGTGCAATACTCTGCAATACCCTGTGCAATACTCTGCAATACCCTGTGCAATACTCTTCAATACCCTGTGCAATACTCTGCAATACCCTGTGCAATACTCTGCAATACCCCAATACTCTGCAATACCCCAATACCCTGCGCGATACTCTGCAATACCCCAAAACCCTGCACAATACTCTGGAATACCCCAATACCCTGCGCGATACTCTGCAATACCCCAATACCCTGCAATACCCAAATACTCTGCAATACCCATTTTTTTAAAGCACCCCTGTCCCTGTGTGCTTGCATGCAGAAGTGAACGCATACGTAAGTCCCGAACACATATGAAAACGGTGTTCAAGCTACACATGTGAGGTATCTCTGCGAACGTTAGAGCGAGAGCAATCATCTTGGCCCTAGACCTCCTCCGTAACTAAAAACATGTAACCAATAAAAGTAATTAAAGCGTCGCCTATGGGGATTTTTAAGTAGCGAAGTTTGGCGCCATTCCATGAGTGTGCGCAATTTTGAAGGGTGACATGTTGGGTATCTATTTACTCGGCGTAACTTCATCTTTCACATTATGAAAAAAAAAATTTGGGCTAACTTTACTGTTTTTTTTTTTTTTTTTAAACACGCGTTCAAAAAATGTCTGCGAAAATACCATGCGAGATAAAAAGTTGTAACGGCCGCCATTGTATTCTCTAGGGTCTTTGCTAAAAAGGCATATATAATGTTTTGGGTGTTGTAATTTTCTAGCAAATAAATGATGATTTTTACATGTAGGAGAGAAATGTCAGAATTGGCCTGGGTGTTCCAGAACGCCTGATGGCGCTCCCTGCATGTTGGGCCTCTGAATGTGGCCACGCTGTGTAAAAGTCTCACACATGTGGTATCGCCATACTCGGGAGTAATAGCAGAATGTGTTTTGGGGTGTAATTTGTGGTATGCATATGCTGTGTGTGAGAAATAACCTGCTAATATGACAAAAACAAGATTTTTTTTTTTCTTTTACAGAATTTTCAGTCGTTTTTCTTTTAAAGCGCAAAAAATAAAAAACCCAGAGGTGATCAAATACCACCAAAAGAAAGCTCTATTTGTGTTAAAAAAAGGACAAAAAATTCAAATGGGTACAATGTTGTATGACTGAGTAATTGTCATTCAAATTGTGAGAGCACCGAAAGTTGAAAATTGGTCTGGTTAGGAAGGGGGTTTAAGTGCCCAGTGGTCAAGTGGTTAAGAAACATGTTATAAACACATGTGCAGGCAAATGCCCATACAGAGAATCAACAGCATTTACACAAGTATGGAGGAATACAGCCTTTCACTCCTACAACTGGCTGGCTGCCCCACTTGTGGCACCTTGAAAACAGGAATATCGCGGGAATTTTATGCTAGGCATATTTTATGCCTGCAAATGTTCATGTGCATTAAGCCTTACATGTAGCGGCAGCATTCGTAAAGCTAACAACATTTTCAGCAAGTACAGGAAATACCTGTTGATCTTGCCAGAAATGTATTGTGGGCTGCACCAAAGAAAAAATTTCTTACTAGCTAACTTTTGCTAACTTTTGTTAACTACCATTTTCCCTATTCCACATGTAATGGAGATGAAAACACTTTATATGGACATGTTTGTAGTCTATATCAGGAGAGTGGCCTAGGGTGGCAACCATAGCTCCCTCTTTGTCACTTCCTGTGGGATGAACTGCAAACACAAATAATCGTATTTCCTTACAAGTTATCCTCTGTAAACTACCAATTCTACTCCCCCCAACTATGCCCCCCCCCCTCATATAGATACAGTGTAAAAGTGAGTGTAGCCACCAGAGAACAGAAGAGGTGTATTATTCACAGATAATCCATTTGTCTTGAAGACCACTGTCACTGGGCCTGGAAGTGAAGGGAAATCCCAAAACTGACGGCTAAATTTTCCTAATAATATCAATTGTTTGATGACAAGTCTCTAAGGCCGCGTACACACGGAGGGACATGTCCGATGGAAACGGTCCGCAGACCGTTTTAATTGGACATGTCTCCTCGGGATTTTCGTCCGGCGGTGTGTACACACCATCGGATCAAAATCCCCGCCGGCAGACAGCCCTGGAAATAATTTCATACCAGCCCCACAGCAATATTATACCAGCCCAACATCATAGCATCATTATTTTCTTGTTCATAAAAGGGAAAACCATGCATTTTAAAGAACACTTGAAGAGTGTATTACATATAGATAAGAGAGACTGGATTTACAAACAGCACCAATTTACTGGCAACAATCATGTAATTCACTGCCTAAAATTGCACTTTTTAGTGGAAGGCGGGGCCGTAGGCCTGCCTGAATTTGTAGGAGGAGTCTGAGGGCTATTTATCCCTCCTCCCCTCTTATCTCCGGCGTCGGTGGGGTTTCTGGGTAAACTGCTGTCGCGCGTCACTTCCGGTTTGTAGCTGAGCGTCCATCGGCTGCTGAGATCTCGTGGCGGTTCACCTCCCGGTGCTCACTCCAGGCTACATCGAGGGGGGCCGCCCGCCCGCCTACTTGTCTCTGCCCCCCCCAGCGCCATCCGGGAAGGGTCCTTACGCTGGGCATCGTGGGCAGCATGGGGGGAGGGGCCCCGCTCTCTTCTCCCTATGCTGCCTCCTGTCCGCCCCCTGTTACCTGGGCTCACGCCAAGCTGGGGGGGGGGATGTTCGCCCGCTCACTCGAGGAGGCCGCCCGCTTCTCCTGGTGCTCGTTCCGGGAGAGGGGGGGGGGCGCGCATCCACCCACCACCCACGCTGCCATTGCTCCTTCCAGCAAGAGGGCCGCCCGCCCGGTGGCCGCGCCGGGGGGGGGGGGGTCTGTCCGTACAGTCCACCCATCCTGTAGCCACTACTAGGGCCATGTCCTGCTCATGCCGAGCTGGGGGAGGGGGGGGGTCGGCCGCCACACTCCCGGGGCTCTTGCTCGGCGTGTTTGCTGTCATGGCGTGTTTGCTGTCATGGCGTGTTTGCTGTCATGGCGTGTTTGCTGTCATGGCGGGTTTGCTGTCATGGCGGGTTTGCTGTCATGGCGTGTTTCGTAGGTTCGGTACTCAGTGTCGCGCAGCTTTCAGCTCATACCGGTGGCCGGTTCTTCTTAGTCCATTCACAGATCCTTTCCTGCTAAGGTTATCATTTTCCAGATGATTGTTGACATTAATGTTCTCGCCTATCACGTCATGTCTTGCCATGCAATACCTTTCATTTCACTAGCAGGACTACCCACTACGGTCTGTGGGTACGCGGGTCCTTCAGTATCTCGCAGCAGGTCACGTGCGCTCACTAATTATTCACCGGGGGGTCGTCAGGTTCATGTGCATGCTGGGGTCCCTCCAGGACTGCATGTGTTCATGCTTATGTAAGCTTACAGGGGGTTGTGTTTTCTGTTGTATGTTCTACTCCAGCGTGGTTCGGTCATTGCCATGCAGTCACGGCGTACACGTTAGACTTGTAGCTTCTTTTTGTTCGTATTTCTCGTCATTCCTGTCATTTAGGTTCTTGCATTCCGTGTCACATGGCTTGTCGGTGCTATGCAGTCACAGCACACAAACAGCCTTGTAGCTTTATTTGTTTTCTTTGTCTCGTCATACCGTGCTTTCGGGTATAGTTAGCCAGGGTGCGCATCTCAGGATCTGTCACGTCTACAGATCCTTACGGGCTGAGGTTTCGTTTGTTAAATGATTGTTGACCACAATCGTCTCGCCTGTATAACATACGTCATATGTGCATGTTCATTCTCACGCCTATACATCTACCCACCACGGTCTGTGGGTACATCGCCTTGAGTGTTTCGTTTTTAATTACCTGTCTGCGCGGCAGGTTACTCGGGCTCGCTTACTGCTTACACTTATCACATACACTTGGGTAGGGTCTGTCGCCAGGTTCATTCACGTGCTGAGGTCTGGTCATTTCTGCTCACATCTTTGCCCCAGGCAGCTACAGTGGCGGGGGGGTGTCTCATGTTTTGTTGTCGGTTGTCTTTTCTTTCGGTTTTTCTAGGGGTGGGCGTGCGGGAAGTTTCAGGGGCGACACATGCTGGTGCATCCCGGCTGCTCCACGTGGGGGTGCAGGGCAGGGCAGTACGCCGTCACTCAGGGGTGGGTCCGTGCTTGTCTCAGCAGAGCGGTAAGTCAACAAAGGGTTTCCGTTTTCCGGCCGCAGCAGGGTAGGCGGTACGTTTCAGTTTGTGTCCAATTCCATCCCAGCTGCTTCACATACTAGCATGGAGCGTGTTCTTGCCGTTCCTGCTAGGACAATTTTATTAGGGTTTTCATCCATGGAGTCGTTGCTTCTTATCCTTGGGGTTTTTCTTGTTCATAGGTTGCCAGATCGTTGGGTGCGGGTCCGTCAGGCCAGGCTCTTTGTCCAGTTCCCAGCCTGTTGATAGGAGGGGGGTCCCAGTTACTCGGGTAGGTCGTGTCATGCCAGATCTGGTCCTGTCTCTGTATCGTTGCATATCGCTACTGCGTGTTGGCCTCGTCCATCAACATCAGCAACACATCTTTCGTGTAGCTGGCTCTCAAACCCCTTCCCTCCTATCAGTTTGTCCATTTTTGGCATCTCTCCTTCTCACGTCCCCTTACCAGGTATGGATGGTTAGGCCAGGGGTCATTGGTGTTTGACATGGGTTACTGGTATTGTGTCCTATTGGATGGTGTTGCTTTCACAGGGCTCCGCAGGGCGGCCCTTGTTCCATTCCCCCACGTATCCTCTCGCCACCAGCAGTTGTTCCCATGTCTGTGCTTTTGGAGGAAGGCGTAGTCGGTCAGGCACGGGACAGTCGTTTGGTTTCGGGGTTCCTTCCGATCATCGGTTCTTGGGACGCTGGTTTTCTGCTGTCGTAACGGATGCTATCGGAGTCGTTCTTGAGACTGTCAGGGCGTGCTTTCGCTACCAGACAGATAACCTGTGCCCTTCCACTCTTTTATCACACCTACTTCTGGGTCTTTTTGCCCACTTATAGGCGTACTGTCCAGCGAGGCTAATGGCACACCTCAGGCCTGGGTAGTTAGGGTGTCGTATTCCTCGGTGTAGACTCTGACTACAAGTGCAAATATCAATATTTAAGCTATAAACATGTAGCTAAACCTATTAGCAATGTGTTTACTTTAAATAAAAGTAAAAAAAACACATTTCTCCATTTACATAAATGTCAGATTAATATAACCCAGCCAGCACAGAGTTTCCCCATATATCAGAAGTCTGCAGGATTCCCCCTTACAGTGCAAGGGAACTCTGACATAAAGTGGAACATTGCAGATCATGATCTAAGTAGGAACTCTGATATAAAGGGGGGCACTGCAACCCCCTTTACATCAGAGATCCCCCTTGCACTGTAAGGTGGAATCCTGCAGACTATAATGTAAAGGGGAACTATGGGAATGTGGGGAGGACTCTGCTGATCAGAGACCTACCTTCTGCAGAAAGAAAACACTAAAGTAAGGGGGTTTACTAATATAAAGGGGAAACCTTTATATCAGTGCCCCCCCCCCCCTTTAGATGGGCCTGGCGGCGCTGTCACTGACCTCCTATCATGTGCACTGTGCAGGGATCAGTCAGTCTGCCCCAGCTTAGTGGCTCTGGTTTTCCTATAGTCTCCTCTCTACAGTCCATACATGTCTGACTTCTCTCATGACCCCCATCCTGGCGGCGCTCCCATTCTTGACTCCTCTCCAGACTGCAGACATGATATACGACAAGAGATGGTCAGAGGCTGCGGATGGTACAGGGGAGGTCAGAGGCTGCGGATGGTACAGGAGAGGTCAGAGGCTGCGGATGGTACAGGAGAGGTCAGAGGCTGCGGATGGTACAGGGGAGGCCAGATTCTGTGGATGGTACAGAGGAGGTCAAAGTCTGCAGATGGTACAGGGGAGGTCAGAGGCTGCGGATTGTACAGGGGAGGTCAGAGGCTGCGAATGGTAAAGAGGGAGGTCAGAGGCTGCGGATGGTACAGGACGGGCAGAGTCTGGGGATGGTACAGGAGGTCAGAGGCTGCGTGGGGGTGGACAGGAGGTCAGAGGCTGCGTGAGGGCTGAACAGGAGGTCAGAGGCTGTAGGGGGGTGGATAGGAGGTCAGAGCCTATGGAGGGTGGGGGGGGACATAGGAAGAGGCACACGCCCACCAGACGAGAACTCACTGAGCGGTGCGGTACTGCTTTATTTTTAACAATGGCGCCGCTCTGCACCATCGTGTCACTGTGCATGTGCCCGCCTTTTCGAAAATTGCTGAGCATGTACGGGCTTTCCTAAACGCGGCTAGCTTCAGAACGGAGCTGGCGCATGTGCAGTTGCATGTCGGCCTGTCCACAGCCATATTTTTTTCAGGCACCGATGCCCTCACAGCGGTCTCAGGCGCAGCCAGGCAGCCGGCCTACCGGGAATTTTCCCGGTATCCCGGTAGGCCAGTCCCACCCTGACCCTAATACGGTTCAGTACATTTAGTTTTAGGCTCCTCTTTAGCCAGTGGAGCAGGATTTGATTGTTACTGGCTGCTCTGGGCTCTGCTGGCTGTAGGTTCACCTGCTTTCCTCCTGCATTACAGTAAGTTATAGAAGATAGTGGGTTACAAGAAAATTCATGCAGCTCCAGCCAACCCTTGGTAGAGAGAGTGACTAGCAGTGGGCTGAGGTGTGCATAAATACTCTGAAGCAGCAGAGTCCTTTGCCTTGGTGGACAGAGACCCAGCCTGGAAGG
Source organism: Rana kukunoris (assembly GCA_029574335.1). NCBI lineage: Eukaryota > Metazoa > Chordata > Amphibia > Anura > Ranidae > Rana > Rana kukunoris. Next base: position 84,138,431 of record CM056049.1, read on the forward strand.
GCTGTTTTCCCTCCTGGGATATCTCCTGGGTCCTGCAGGAGTGTTTTTAGGGTCCTACTGCTAAAGTTAGGAGAACAGTCAAGAGAAGTAATAGGAGTAGTAGGGAGTAGAGATCCTAGAAAGACTGTCGCTGCTTTTCCTTTTGTTTCAGGGACTGCTCCAGATTTCTGCCTCAGGGCTGTTTCCGTTGTCTGACCCTCTGAAGCTGTATGTCTGCATTTTCTGCTTTGCCGGCCTATCTGGAGAAGGTTAACTGCTACTACAAAGAGTTCTCTGTTAAAGTTGCACTAGCCCTGGAGTATCCCAAAGCTTACCCTATCCATGTTTACCTGAGCAATAAATCTCAAAGAGACACTTTCTGGCTGGTTATTTGGTGAAGATATTTAGAAACTGCAGTGTGCCGCTGCTGCCGCACATTCAACAGAGAATAGAGCTCGGGATCCGTTAGGGGTCTGTGTGCTACACTTGGAGTGAAAAATTCTCAGCCATGATCAGTCTGCTCTGTCCTCTTGTCAACCCATTCTCAGTTAGCACATATGCACTGTAGCAGAGCCTGGATGTCAACTCAATGTCATGTCGTACATTTATATGCATTAATATAAGGCACCCCTTTTTTCAAATGGGCTGCCATCGTACCACAACCAGCATAATTCAGACCTGCACTATTTTTTCTTACACAGTGCACCACGTGCTATGGATTTTTTCTAACGATTCCATTCTTTTTTTATATATATCTCCCTGTAGTTTAGTTTCAACTTGTAGAATCTTCTATTGTCTGAATTACTGTCAATACTTCAGAAATAGGTGTTGAGTCATATAACTTTTGCTAAGCAAATAAAAGAAGTTCTGTGGATCCATTGGCAGCAAAGCCCCCCTCCCCCCCACCTTTTCCCGATCATAATCAGACTGGGCAGATAGCTCAGACATTTTATTTGCAATGTACAGCAATTCAGTTAAGCCACTTCTACAAATAATCTCTTCATAGTAAAGAATTAAAGTGTTCTAAATCAGCTTTATCATGACAACTGTTGTACTTATTAATTAAATTCACCATTCATTATAATTACAGAGTGTATGGATAAGTGTAATTTGTTCTGCTTTCCCTATCCCTGTAGCAAACATACTGACAACTGTGTAAATAATGACTGTGGCTTCCAATTAATAATTTCATTAAATGAGCAATTATCCTGCTATGTGTTGATATAAAGTTTGAAGAAAAGAGAATTATAAGATTACCATATCTTGGCTAAGATTTATTGGAATGATGCAGACTTGCAAAAGTGTACCTGTCACTGGCACAAGAGTGAGTAATTATGATGAAGTACTCAATGTAATGGGGATGGCTTGTGTGATGGACAGCAGGTTGTATCAGTATATACTATACAGTGTACAGCATACAGTATCCATCTCATAGTGAAGATATATGGACTATGTAATGTAGAACACAGTGTACATAATGCAGGGCTTGACAAATTTGTTTTGAATCTAAGAGCCAGCTAAAAGTTAAGCGCTAATTTTTAACTAACAAATCTATCCGATTTACCATGTCCCAGAAGGTATACTTATCCTTTAACCCTTTCAACCCCATTATTTTCGTCCTGGACATTACATAAAACCCCCAAACATTATATATTTTATGAAAGCAGACATCCTAGAGATTACAATAGTGGTAGTTCCAATTTTGTATTTCACATATTATCGCAAACTTTCAGTAAAATAACACTATAAATTTTATTTTAGGGAGCACAAAAACATAGTAAGTTTCCCAATTCTTTGGTAAAATATAAAAGCCGAGGTTGCACCGAGTAAATAGATATCCAACATGTCAAACCTTAAACATGTCAGTACCCTCACCAATCACATAGGGGACAAAAATTCACATTGATGGGCACCCCTCTAGGAAGGGCATATGGGCCTATAGTGCCTAGTGGAAAATTCATCCCTGGCCATGATACATATAGATTGTGACACATGCCAAGAGTAATTCATATCAGTCATCATACAATGTATAACGCACAATGCACACTATCAAGTTCCTCACAGGAGAAATACAGGAGTACAAATATAACCATGCTGTCATAGCACTGTTTGTACATTAAAGAAGTACACTGGGATATGCAAACTAAATCACCCATTAGTTACACCCACTACATAAAACACTACATAGTTAATAGCATTTTGAATATCCTTCCTATTTAGGAGAAAAGTTGAATTGAATTTTCATGATCTCATCTCTGTAATTCAAAAGATAATAGCATCTGCTCTAAAAAAGAGAAGGTGTAATAACAGTGTACAATTATCCATTCCATACCCTGTTCCAGTCACCTCCTCAGTGTTCTACTCTGCCCATTTCCAACATAGATCTCAAAATTATACTGTTGACCGTCTGCAGGAAGACTTGGTAGGTACCAGCGTTTCCATAGTTTAGGGTCTCTTCATTGCTGTTTAGGTGGATTCTACCCAGGGAACGCAACTTTGTGGGAACTCAAAGATGTCAGCTGTAAACTCAGCAACCTGTGACCATAATGGCCTAACTTTATTGCATTCACATACCATATGAAAAAAGGACCCCACCCAAACTGTTATTTTCATTGTATTTTTCAAGGGTACCATGATGAACTGGGGAGGTGCTGTGAAGGTAGGATGTGGTGCTGTAGGGTGCACTATATGCACTGGCTTATTTTGTAGTACAAAGACGTTGCAGGTTTTCTTTATAGGTGCACTACAGCTATACCTGAAATGTTAAACCTTTAAGGCCGCGTACACATGATCGAACATGTCCGCTGAAACTGGTCCGCAGACCAGTTTCAGCGGACATGTTCGATCGTGTGTACGGCCTATCGGACCATTTTCCATCAGACCAACAGACCACTTCAGTGTGGTCCGATGAAAACGGTCCGTCGGACATGTTTCCTCGGACATGTCTGATCGTGTGTACAGGGCCTTAGATGTCTATAGGTAGTACATTAGTCCACCTATTTTGTCTTTAAGTTTGTGATTGTGATACTTGCATCTTTTAGATGGTGGAACACCCATTTAAGACTCCTTGCTGCCATTCTCATACAGAAAGTAATGCATTTCAGAACTTAGAAGTTTCTTGTATCCACCAATCAAATGCATTAATTCCTTGGAAATGTACATGTTTCATGTATTAGGCATTAGCAGATACATTCCCACTGCCCTACTACTAATCTGTTAAGGTGCATATGATCATGCTGCTCTAGGGATTATACAAAATTAAAAATGGGGGGTGTAACGGAACTATGTATTTTGCCTGTCCATCTATAATAATCATGCAGTGGTATATTATGAGGTGTGAACATCCTCTGTCTGTATAGATGTAGATTAGAACTGAATCAGCCTGGCTCCTGAAACCTCTCTTTAGGTATGCTAATTCACCTCTCTATTCCCAAAGGTTAATTGATCTATTGTGTGTGTGAAAGACCTGTGTTTATCCTTAAGAGATTGTATATTGTATTCCAAATTAGCAGTATTCGGCCAGTTGTATTGAAATAGCATGTCACTTATGTTCAGAAGAACTGTCAGGCTTTGCGGTGCCGAAATGTTTAGCTACGGATGGGATTATCTGTGATTGAACTGTATTTGAGAAAGGAATGTGGCTTCTTTAGCCTGGTGACAGGGTGTCTAACTTGAGGCCCCCCTGTTGTTCCTTGATTATTCACAAGTTTGTAACTATATTTAAATCAAGAAATGTACCATTAAAGTTAGTCTACTTGACCCTTCAAACGTAGCCTGTCTCGTTTATGGAAGGGAATGCGATAGGAATTATTCTGTGCCTCTTACAACTGGACCTGACTCTCCCTTTGGCTCTCGTGGATGGGCTTATACTGGACTTACTTACAAAGCAACTTGCCAGGGAAAAGGACGTCGCCAACGGCTCATACCCTCTCCCTACTTGGGTAGCCGTTACATTGGTGGCAGCGGTGGGATGGTCCTTTTATCCAAGGAGCAAGTTCTGAATGGAGTCTCAGTATGCCAGGCTGAAAAGAACCACACTAAAAGATTTATTGGAGAGTCGTGGTAGGAGTGCCAGTAACAGGCCACGGAGGGAGCTGATAGCGGATCTGCTGGAGCTGGACCAAATGGATGGATCCATGGAAGGAGCGGAGCCTCTAGCACCTGTCAGCGAGGAAGATGTAATTATGGATATTGTACAGCGGAGATTATCCTTGTATCCAGAAACGTCCACGGAACTAATAAACCAGCTGTTCCGGGAAGCAAGAGAGGAGATTCAAACCAAGAGGGGACAAGAACTGGAACTGGTAAGAGCTAGACAGCCCATTACACACGCAGCTCCTACTTCCCCACCCGCTGCGACAGGAAAGAAAATACCGTTCACTGCTTTTAAAGCTTTTGTAGAAAGTGAGGAGGAAATAGATGGATATTTGGCGGATTTTGAGAGGCAGTGCTCACTGCACCAGGTACCACCAGACCAATGGGTCACTATTTTGTCTGGGAAATTGTCGGGCAAAGCCAATGAAGCGTTTCGGGCTCTTGCTCCAGAAGATATTTTACAATATCAGCACGTGAAAAAGGCGCTGTTAACCCGATATGCCGTAACCCCAGAAACCTACCGCCGTCGCTTCCGGGAATCCAAGAAAAAGGCTGTGGACTCCCATATGGAATGGGCCAACCAGTTACAAAGGGTGGCATCCCATTGGGTCCAAGGGTGCAAGGCCAACACAGGGGAGAAAGTATTGCAGCTATTCCTAATGGAACATTTCTTCCAAGACCTGGCCGCAGACATACAGGACTGGGTACGAGATCACCGTCCCGCTAACTTAAACGAGGCGCGGCTAGCAGATGAGTACGTGGAAACAAGGAAAGTAAGCCAGGGTACTACACGGCTGGCTCATAAGGTAGAACCGGGTACTTCAACCGGCACCCTACACCCAGAGTTTCGGGCTCCAGTCCCACCAGGACCACCACGTCCTCAGGGACCCAACAACTACCCCCGGGATTTGTCTAGGGTGACGTGCCATCACTGCAGCAACACGGGACATATTGCTCGTTTTTGTCCTTTGAGAGCTACAAATAACAACTGGAGATGCCCAACACCCAACACAGAGGTCACTCCATCACGGCCCTCTGCGGCCCACTGCCTAGAGACTGAGTTGGGCCCTGAGGAATGTCTGGGAATTTTGTATGAGGCAGACCCAATACAAACGGCCTCTCCAGATAACCGTCAGCATCACCGTCAGGAGGTACGGGTGAATGGACAAGTAGCACAAGGCCTAAGAGATACCGAGGCTACTATCGCTCTGATTCAAAAACAACCAGGGCACAAAAAGTCAGACTGTTCATTAAATCCACCCAGGCAGTCACAGTCATGGAGACAGCCAGAAAGGGGGAACCCCCACACATCCATACCTGCGGCCCACGGCGTTGGGGAGGTAGAACATTGGGGTGTTCTGCATGAGGCAGATCCGATACAAGCAGCTAACCAGGACAACAGGCAGCAACACAGGCAGACTGTCTGGGTCAATGGAAAGGCAGCCAACGGGTTATGCGACACTGGGGCCACCATGACCCTGCTACAGAAGAAACTCATCCCAGAGAACCAGCACACCGGAGACACCGTAGCTGTAAGAGTAGCGGGAGGAACCGTCTTCCGGCTACCCGTTGCCCGGGTTCACCTGGATTGGGGGGTTGGTTCGGGACATGTGAATGTGGGGGTGATGAAGGATTTGCCAGCAGATGTCCTACTGGGGAATGATTTGGCCCCCCTTGTTTCTGCGTACGCCCCGATGTGCCCCGCTGAAGCCTACACAGTGACTACCTGTGCCTCAACCCGCGTTGCTGGAACCAACTCGCTTGCTGCTGAGACCCGGGTAAGACTACCTTCCCCGACATGTACTGTAGATCCAGCCCAATATCACAGTCTAAAATGGGAATGTGACAAGTTGGCCAGTGAGAAATCAGAGATGCAACGACACTACGTCATGTATTATGAGATGTCCCGTGGCTTGAACATTGAAATGCACAAACAGGCTGAAATTGTCAAAAGGTTAAATGGGATTTGCGCTCAGGTGGTGCCTTATCTCTCCCAACAGCATCAGCAACAGGTCCTGGGAGCCATTGAGAGAGCAAAGCAAGTGACTGTTCCAGAACTGAATTCCATTATTCACCTTCACCATCAGCTACCGACCTGGCAGATTTAATGGCAATGCCGATGGACTGTCCAGGCAAACGGAACTTTTACCCTAACAGCAGACCGGACATCCCCAAGTTGACCCGAAAAGGATCAATCCGGGTCTGCCGGAGTGTTCCACAAAAGGGGAGCAGTGTAACGGAACTATGTATTTTGCCTGTCCATCTATAATAATCATGCAGTGGTATATTATGAGGTGTGAACATCCTCTGTCTGTATAGATGTAGATTAGAACTGAATCAGCCTGGCTCCTGAAACCTCTCTTTAGGTATGCTAATTCACCTCTCTATTCCCAAAGGTTAATTGATCTATTGTGTGTGTGAAAGACCTGTGTTTATCCTTAAGAGATTGTATATTGTATTCCAAATTAGCAGTATCCGGCCAGTTGTATTGAAATAGCATGTCACTTATGTTCAGAAGAACTGTCAGGCTTTGCGGTGCCGAAATGTTTAGCTACGGATGGGATTATCTGTGATTGAATTGTATTTGAGAAAGGAATGTGGCTTCTTTAGCCTGGTGACAGGGTGTCTAACTTGAGGCCCCCCTGTGGAGGGAGGGGGCGGAGAGTTACATTGTTCCTTGATTATTCACAAGTTTGTAACTATATTTAAATCAAGAAATGTACCATTAAAGTTAGTCTACTTGACCCTTCAAACGTAGCCTGTCTCGTTTATGGAAGGGAATGCGATGGGAATTATTCTGTGCCTCTTACAACTGGACCTGACTCTCCCTTTGGCTCTCGTGGATGGGCTTATACTGGACTTACTTACATAGCAACTTGCCAGGGAAAAGGACGTCGCCAACGGCTCATACCCTCTCCCTACTTGGGTAGCCGTTACATAAATTACATTGTTTGTCCTAGAAAAATGCCATTCAGCATCAGAACTGAAGAGAGAAACATTGAACTTCAGAGGAGTCACAAGACTCTATAGCTCAAGTAACCTACAGCATGAAGTTGAAATACAACAGTAATCCTATAGACAAATGTGTTTATTGAGTTTCTCAAGAATTCCCTGAGCAAAGATCTCCGGGAAAGACATCTGCATGACTGCTGATTGTAAAGTCATGCTGCCAAAAAATGATTCCTTTTCTGCACTAAATATAGCAACTGAAACTGATGTGCAATCCATAAAAGAGCTACATTATTCATACTGATACCATGCTGCTATTTTATCTACCATATTATCAGTTTTCTCCAGCAGATGCTTCTATTTTACCAGAATTCTAGAAAACATTTTGTCACGCATTGGCCAGCTAAAGCGACACATCTCAATGAGATTCTATCTCTGCTGTTTTATACAGTTATTCTTGGTTTCCTTTTTGCTTTAGGAAAGAAAAAAATAAAAATTGCAGTCGGATATAAAGCAGGTCAATGTTCCTGGAACCAAGCAGAAAAGTTTGGGATGTAATTATCTTGTCATCTAATTAGCTCACTGAGAAGACTGCAGAGTTGAAAATGTTATCTATTTTTTTTTTTTTTAATTCTTGGACTCAGCTGAATCTGCTGCCTATAATACATCATCTCATCTGCTGTGCAATGATTCCCTGCCGAGCCAGCCACTGCCAACTTTTCATAAAATCGTATTACTCATCACCAAATCAAAACACTCAATGAAAGAAAAGGATCAAATTGGTTTTCACAGACACTATTTAATCAATAATTTACCCAAGTGCCAGAGGAGCTGTAACACAATAGCTCTGAATAACGGTCAAGACCTTGTACTGTTACATACACCCACCTCTAGATCTCTCCCCGAGATTGCCCTGCTCCTGTATTGTGCTCTTAAATCACTCTGAACTGATGAGTCTGGACAGACGTTACACAGATGAAAATGAAGAAGGCTCTAACTATTTCGGCATTAAAAGGATTTCTGCTTTACCTTGAGATACATCCATCCACCCTTGATCTTTTGGTTACCTGAAAGATATGTGTGTGCCCATTGTGGGAGAACTCTGGGTTTCGTGTAATCATTCACCCTACAGACTCTGGTTCGGACCTTTCTACCGGGATGGTAGGTGGACTGAGCCAGACATGATACAGGACTACATTTCCCAGAACTCACAATCACTATATGCGTTACAGCATGATGTTGCAAATGGACTTCTACAATTGTTCACGCTTTCAATAACTCTCATGTTATACGTTCTTATTGCTGAGATTTACTCCTCAAAATGTTTATATAGAAACGTATTCTTAGACAGCTTATTAGGAAAATGAAGAAAGAGGTCTTATGGGCGCCACAGAATGGCAACAACGTGGTCTGTCCAGATACAAGCCAAAAGACAGAGGTTTCATACTCACAAATCTCCATGAAAAGTGGTACGGATTATGCTCGTAATCTGAGGTTCCACTGTATCTGGTAAGTAACTAATGTTTGTTTACATTTCACTTACCTTACAACATGAAAAAAAGTGGGCACGTTTTGTTTGGAATTAAAATCGTATAAACTACAATTCTCCTTTAAGGTTTTTGTTTTTCCACTTTGAAATAAGTAAATATTTTATGTTGTTGTATGCGTGCATGTATGCTGAAGCCCTTGGAGAAAACCGTTTCAAGGATAATTAAGGACAAGGGTACCAAGTATAAAGCTGTTGAAAGAGACCAAAGATAAATTTATACCAGAAGCCTTGTATGTTAAAAAGGGTTGACCAGAACATTATTTCCTGTGCTTGATATAGAAAGACACAGTTCCTGCTAGTGCTGCCAGTCAAAAAAGAGTGGGCCAATGAACTGTACTGTGTAGGTGTGTAGGGTATGATGGTTTGAGTCTTGGCTGTTACCTAGTGGTGGACTGGTACACATTCTAGGTGGAGACTTGGGTGAATAATTCACTACAGAAACAAACTTCTGGTGGCAGCACAATATTTACCAGTATTTACCAAAACAGAAAAGTACTTTTCCCTCTTCCCTTTAGTAATTTTCCCTCTTCCCTTTAGTAATGGATTGAACATATGGGTATCACCCTTCGATATGAGCGTGCCATTTATCAGCACAGGGGTTGTCCATCCAAATTGGTGTGTGGATTTAGATATTCAAGGCTTGGCCCCAGTAGACCTGGTCATAGATAGACTGCTAGGTTGGCAATCATCCTCTTTGTACTTCTATTACATTGTATTGGGGATATTGCTGAGGATGTAGGAACAGGAACAAGAAAAGGAACAGAAACAGAAACAAAAAAGCAACAGCAGCCAGAAAATAAAAAAAAATTGTTGTCTCCTTAAACTTTGATTCATTGGTCTCTACACTCCATCTCTTTTTTAAATATATCTATACTCCCCACTGACACCACCAGTTCCACACCCTTACCACCCTGACAGTGAAAACCCCCCTGTGCAGCTTAAACCGCTTCTCCTCCAATCTCATTGTTTAGCCACATGTCCTCTTACACTCCCTGCGACTGAATAGCTTTTTTTTCTATGCTGGGATCACCATTGAGGTATTTTGTAAATCTCTATCATGTCCACTCTCAATTTTCTCTTCTCCAGCAAGATTACATTTAGTGCTTGTAGTCGCTCCTCATAATTGAGAACCTCCAATCACCTAATTAATTTGGTTGCCCTTCTTTGGACTCTCTCCAGCTCAACTCTTCTGAGGGCTGGTGATTAGAACTGGACAGAATACTCCAGATGTGGCCTCACCAGAGTTTGATAAAGTATCAGGATTATAGGTTTTTCTTTGGAGTTATACAAGCTAATAGTCTGCTGGCTTTGGATAGTTGCAGCATGACATTGCTCAGTCTGTCTTTCACTAGGACCCCCAGATCTTTCTCCCTTCTCTGATTCCCCCAGAGGTTCTATCCCTAGTGGGTAGTTTGCATTTATGTTTTTAGCCCCCAAGTGCATTACTTTACATTTATCCACATTAAACCTAATTTTCCATGTAGTTGCCCACTCCATTATTTTGTTCAGGTCTTTCTATAAAACTTCTATAATCTGATGTGTAGTTATTGCTCTGCTTATTTTTGCCATCCGAAAAAACAGATCTTGAGCTATGTATCCCGTCCTCTATATAATTTATGAATAAATTAAACAGAATTGGTCCCAAGACATAGTACCGCACATACCACTGCAGACCAGTCTGAGTATACGTTATTTATCACTACCCTTTGGATGCACCCCTATAAACAGTTTTCTATCCAAGAACAAATTTTATGGTTCATGCCTGCAGATCTCAACTTGTAGAGTAAGCATTTATAGGGAACTGTATTGAATGCTTCTACAAAATCCAGATACACCACAGTCATAGACCTCCCCTATCTAGATAGCAGCTCCCTTCTTTGTAGAATATTAACAGATTGGTCTGGCAAGAATGACCCTTCGTAAACCCATGCTAATTACTACGAATGATAGTTTTCCTCAGAAAATTCTTGGATATAGTCCCTTATCATTCCCTCCAATAATGTACCTACTATTGATTTTAGGCTGACTGTCCTGTAGATTCAGGAATAGGTATCTGCCCTTTTTTGAATATTGGTACCATATTGAACACAAGCTAATAATATTATTAAACAAGAAAAAAATACTGCAGCACTAAACTCTAACTGTGTAACATTTAGTTTGCTAAAATACCGTTTGTTATAAACAACTGTTGTGTCTCATTTTCAAAAATATTGGCCCAGATTCACAGAGCGATTACGCCTGCGCAACAGGAGATGCGCGTGCGTAAGTCGAAATGTGCGCGTGCGTTTCGATGCGCGGCATCCCCAGAACGAGATACGCCAAAAATCTACTTTTTTTTGTCCCGCGTAATTTCGTTAGACTGGCGCATCCGTCCGCGCAAAAGTGCGCTAGACACACCATTGATTTGCTAGTCAAATATGCTAATGAGGGACTTACGGGGATCCACAAAACAACGTTGGGGCAGCGCAGGCGACGCAGTGTGCGCAACAGCAAAATGTCCTGTCTAAAATTAGAGCATATAAAAGCTGGTCTAAAAAGAGAAAAAAAGTCTACTTGTTAGATAAAGCAACACTGTTAGTGAGGAGCTCAGCAGTCACACGTGTTGCACAACAATCTGTATGCCAAAATGCCAGGGGCATCGTCGCACATAGCTATACTACTGACTTTAGATGAACAAAGAAGGATGAGGGCACGGAGGATGGCACGGAGGATGGCACGGAGGATGGCACGGGAGAGGATATACCGCACCCGCATAGACCTGTTTGGCATGAGTGATTCTGAGGTGTTTCGCATCTTCAGATTCACCCCTCATGCCATCCTGGAATTAACCACAACCCAGCAGGATGACATCACCAGCCCAACACACCGCTCACATGCAGTGCAGCCACTGGTCAAGGTACTGGCAACACTCCATTTCCTTGCCAGTGGCTCTTTTCAGCGTACAAGTGGAGTGGTGGCTGGGATGTCACAATCCTCCATGAGCAGATGTGTGCACCAGGTTGTCCCTGCAATTCTCAGACACATGGCCAACCAAATCATCAAACCCACCACTGAGGACCTGCGGCTGAAGGCAATGACAGATTTCTACAGAATTGCCAGATTCCCACGCACTGTGGGGGCCATTGATTGCACACATGTGGCACTCCAGCCCCCCCAGGAGACAGAGCACATGTACCGCAATCGGAAGCATTGGCATTCCATCAATGTACAGGTGATAGTCGATGCCCAAGGCCTCATATGGCACGTCCGTGCCAAACACCCAGGGTCCAGCCATGACAGCTACATATACAATCAATGCCACATCCGAATGGAATTCGATCAGAACGTGTATGGGGACACCTGGCTGGTTGGTGAGTGACATGGGTGGCAGGCATGACTATCCCCTCCCATGATGCACATCACAAGGGGCACATGCATGACTAACATCCTCCTGTCTTTTCCCTTACAGGTGACTCTGCATATCCACTGGGACCCCATCTCATGACTCCTATCCGGAACCCCCAAACCCCAGGAGAGGAAAGATACAATCAAGCACATGCCCAAACACGAGCAGTGGTGGAGCGCACCTTTGGCCTCCTAAAGTCAAGTTTCCGATGCCTGGATACGTCTGGGGGTACCCTCTTGTATTCCCCAAACTTTGTGTGCCAGATCATCGGTGCATGTTGCATGCTGCACAACTTCGCAGTAAGAAAGGGCCTGCAGATTGACCTACGTGATGACCTGACCCCTGAACCAGACAATCCCCCCCTAACCGAGGCTACCCCGTCTTCTGAGGGAAGAGCAGCCAGGAGACAGCTCACATTGGGCATCTTTGCACGTTAAACATACACATTAATCATGGCACAATGAGAATGCATGCATGCACAACACTGTGGTCCCTAGCACACACACCCCACATCCACATCAAATTGGATTGGCACCAATCCACCATGCAGGACTTGTGAGCAGCAACGCCACGCCAAGGCTCCAATTATGTCACTGTACATTCATACACCATTCACACGGACCAGGGGATCACTTCTCCCTGGTCCTGGGGAACCCTTCTCCACCAAAATTGAGGGTAACACCCCTTTTCCGGCAGGAATGTCACCCCCACATTCACACAGCATTCACAACACAAAAAATAAAATAAAATAAAAAATTACCTGCAAAAGCAAAAAATTTCCAAGCAAAAAAAAAAAAAAAAAAAGGGAAAAAACAAATTATTGCCCTTTGCGTGAGCCACGCCTGGGGCGCCCCCGGCCACGGCCCCGGCTTCTCAGGGGAAAGGGGTAAAACCGGGGAAGGAGGAGCAGCCCCTGATCTCTGCCCACCTGGCGGCCTGCCCTCCAAGGCCACGGCTATTCTGTCCAGGGCAGCACCAAGTGTTGCCGTGTTGGCCTGGATAGCCAGGGTAAGGGCCCTCACATCCTGCCCAACGCCTGCTGATGTCGTCTGCAGTTCGTTTAGGCAGGTTGTGAAAGCCCGGGAGTGGGAGTCCAGGTTCCCCAGCGTATCCTTGATGGAGGACAGGCTCTCCTCCATCCGCACCAATGTCTGGCTGACCTGTCCCAGATGGCGGGTCTGGAGGAACTGGTCCCTTCTCAGAGTGGCGGGCAGGAGATCGGCCACCCCCTGGTGGTCTGGGATGACATTCTGCCTCCAGCTGATGCTTGTGGCCGGGGAGAAGGGGAGGCCCTTGTGAGGGGAGCCATGTTGGGGGAGGAGGGGGGGGGCTCCCCCTTAGGGAGGCCTGCCTGCTGCCAGCCAGAGGGGAAGAGTCCTCAAAAACCAAACGTCCAGTGCCTGACATGGACTCCTCCTCCTCATTATTCTCCTCCTCCTCATGATTCTCCTGCTCCTCTTGAACCTCCTCCGCGGACTCCGGCCTTGTTGGGGGGGCCTCATTAGGCTGCTGTCCTGGGGTTGGTGCGGTCAGGCCAGATGGCCCGGCACCCTCCTGCACATCTGTGGATGACACAAAACATTCACAGGTTGGAGGATCCACACACTTGCCACATATTCCCTTTCACCCCCTCCCCCACACATGTTACACACCTGATATTAAAAAAAAAAAAACTTACCTGGCACCACGGGCTCCGGACTTGAATCAAAGCCGGGCAGGCCCTCAACTTCATGCCGATGAAAGGTCAGGGCCACCGCACGCTCCTCCGCTGTCAGCCTAATACGGCATGGTGGGCCCCCTCCTGTGCCCCTGGCATGGGCATGCATTCTGGCCATCTTCTGTTTGACCAGACGCCGGAGGTCATTGATTTTTTTGTCAATCCCAGACCGGGTCCGTGTCTCCCCCTGCCCCGCAGAATTGACCTGCTCAGTGATCCTATCCAAAATCTCCCTCCTCCTGGCCGGGGTGGTGTTGGCACTCGCTAATGGCCCGGGCAAGAATTTGTTTTTCCACAACTGTAAAATTCAGCTTTCGTTTTCTCTCAGTCATCCTTCCAAAAAAATCAGTCCCAGTCCACAAAATTCACGCACACAAACAAGCCCAACCAATCAAGCAAAAACACACACAGAGAGAAAAATACTCAGCAATAAACAGTCACAAAAAAACAAAACAAAAATACAGCAGGAAAAGAAACAAACACAAATATATCAATCAAACAAACAGTCTCTCAAACACTTATCAAAAACCACTTTCAAAAATCTACTAACAAACACTTGATCACACAGAACACTAATCTGACAACTACAAAACACACCGCAACGAACAACAGGACAAAAGCACTTGGTTAAATGGGAAGGGACAAAGGGATGTACTTTTGCAAAGCAAGTGCGTTTGTGTGTGTCTATTTATGCTGTTTGCGTAGTTCACAACGTTGCCCTAGTCCATTTCCAATTTCACTGATTGCGCCGCTCCCGAGTTGTGAGCATGCGCACAGCGGAGCTGACATGGTATGCTTCAAGCGCGCATGCGCGAGCCGGCCGGCCCTTCATTTGCATGGGGTCACGGCTCATTTCAATGTAACACGTCCACGTCCTTCCCAATTTGTATTACTCCTCCTTACGCCTCTGAAAAAACGTTACGCATGCGCAATTTCCTGCGCAAAAGCTACGAGAATAGGGTGATTACGCGGCAAAATTGCGCAAGTCTAACGTAAAGGTGGTGCACTACGCCGGTCCAATAATGCGCAGATGTACCTGAATCTGGGCCATTGTTTTTACTGTTTTTTCATTTTTTTGGCTCCTGAAAATATCCTCTAACCTTCTTGCATCCACTTTCTGTCTACATGCATGAGCTCCATCAGAAGCATGAAAATGCAAAACAGCTAGCAGACAGGGACACAGCAATGTTATCCCATTGCTTCATGGCAGAATTACCTAGCATTAATTTAATGAAAGCTGTAGATTTAAAAACTATTTTTGAAATTATGTTAACATGTTAGAATTTAAATGAGGTTTTCTTAACTGGGTTTAATATTAAATAGATTAAGTTTGGTTTGATAATAATAAAAAAGAATACATATAATTTACTACAAGGGTTGTACACAGTGTTATATTCATATAAACTGATCAATAAAAACTGAGGCAAAATGTTTCTCACTATCTGTATTTTTGTGTAATAGTTACATAGTTAATCAGGATGTAATGCAACATCTGATTCTTTTTCCTTCTTTTGGCCTATGTTCAGTAAAATGCCTGTTTTTTCCTTCATTTATATACAATTGAAAAAAAAAAGCGCTGATGCAGAACTGCAGCGTCAATAAATAAGGAACAGCAGCTGTAGACTGTAAAAGTAGTTAAAAAGTTTGGTATTTCATGGGAAATGATGTGTAATGATAAAGTGCAGCACATATTAGGATTTGCTTCTTACCTAGATAGCGAGCAATTGTGGTGCAAGTTTGAAAATGTCTTGCTAAGCTATTGCTAGACTTGCCAGGCTTCACAAGTTTGTTGCACAATTGCAGCAAGTCTGCATTGCACAACATTCTGCAAGTCTGTTGCAAATGATGTTCATTTATGTTGTACAATAGTCATCCCACCACAGGGGTCACTGTGGCTGAATGTTCATGCTGTAGCTGTAGCCGGTTCACCAGTGCACATGTGCGAAGTGTGCGGCGCTTTCTAATTGGTCCCACAGCAGAAGAAAGACGAGGGGGGCCAATTTCTGACAGACGGTGCCATCTCCAGAAGTGGGGAACGGTACCTGTTAAAAACAGGCCCCCCCCCCTTAAAGGTGCCAAATTTGGCACTGGAGGGGAGGAGGAGATGGATAAGCAGAAGTTCGACTTTCGAGTCGAACTCCGCTTTAACAAATTTACAATTCAACACTTCCACAAATGTGTAGAAAGTTATCTGGGTAATCAGTTTTACTTTCTTTATCCCAGTCTTACAAAATTTGTAAGGGGGACAGAGAGGGTTTTCCGTCACCTGCCTAACCTAAGGCAATGCACGCTCAGAAGACGTACAGAGTTGTGTAATTCAACAGAGATTTAGTAACTTTCAGGGCTCGTTTAAACTATGTGTGATTTTCCACACTGGATCAACATTCAACGCAAGGGCACATAAAAAACAATTATTTTCTATGTGCTCTGTTTACTATGCAATGCTGAATTCAGATTTTCTGTTGTCAAGTAAAGATTAACGGGCCAAACACTGATGCAATCACCAATAACAAATAAGCTTTAATTATGATAAATAGAGTATTCACAACATATTTTCACCTGTCCACCTTCCACACCAACGCGTCTTACCCCACAAAGGGCTGACTTCAGATGGGTTGCGATGCATTGTGAAAAAATACAGACATGCTTACATTTTTATGCAATGCACCAAGGTTCACCTGATGTTGTTGCTGGTCACACCGCTAGACAAATCAGGCAGGATTAAAATGTTAATTTGACTTTCCATTTAAAAAAAAAACACAAAAGTCGCTAAATAGTGCCTTGCGTTGTAAAAACACACTGCCACTCATTCTTGTGTGCCAGCACACAGTGTATACTAGCCCATATGCTGAAACAGACTAGAGGTGACCGATGACCTAGCCGCGGACTACAGGTGACCTATGACCCCCTGACAGAAGCTGAGTTGTCATATTGAACTATAGTGGTAAATACTGTATATATTTTCCATATGCAAGACTGCATAGCTATAATAATTTAAACCTGTATATTAACCACGCTGGTAAATGACCCAAGGTGTTTTTGCGATTCGGCACTGCGTCGCTTTAACAGACAATTGCGCGGTCGTGCAACGTGGCTCCCAAACAAAATTTGCGTCCTTTTCTTCCCACAAATAGAGCTTTCTTTTGGTGGTATTTGATCACCTCTGCGATTTTTATTTTTTGCGCTATATACAAAAATAGAGCGACATTTTTGAAAAAAAAACACTATTTTTTACTTTTTGTTAAAAAAAAAATCAAATAAACTAAATTTTAGTCAAACATTTAGGCCAAAATTTATTCAGCCACATGTCTTTAGTAAAAAAAAAAAATTGCAATAAAAAAAAATAGCTACCTAGCGGGAACAGCGACACTAATACAGCGATCAGAAAAATGATCGCTTAGTGACGCTGGCAATAGGGAGTGAAAGGGTTAACTAGGGCGGTGATCAGGGGGTTAAAACTTTATTAGGGGGGGTGGGGGGCTATCCTGAACCTAACACTAACTGACTTTTACACTGCCTGTCACACTGACACTAAATGCAGTGATTAGATCACTGCATTCAGTGACACTGTGACAGGGGGGGTGGGGGGGGCAGATCGCAAGGGGTTAAGTGTGCCTATGTGTGTGTATGTCAGTGTAGTGTTCGTGCACACTTACTGTGAGGTGTTTCTCTCGTCGCAGCGGTTGGAAATACCGCTGCGATGAGAGATTACATCACTTCCCCCTTCCTGTGTAAACACAGGAGGAGGAAGTGACAGGGCGGGGGAGCGCAGCGATTGGCTGGGAGCGATCGCGGGGGGCGGGCAAAGACGGACATCCGCCCGCTCGTCCCGGATCGCTCCCGGAGACACGGGGACCACCGCACGCCGCGGAGGGAGTCCCGTTCGGACCCCCGACCCGCTACTGGGCGAGGACGTATATATACGCCCTTGTGCCCAGCCGTGCCCTTCTGTGGACGTAAATGTGCGTGCGGCGGTCCTTAAGTAGTTAAGATTTTTGCATGAGCTTTTCAGTAGACAAAACTTACATTAAAGCAATGGCCACTGTTTCAGTGCTCATTTCTTCATTATGCTACTATTAATCAAACTTTTATTATTAATGGTTTCTTGCAAAGATGTGAATTGATTAATGAGCTGTTCTCCTCACTCTAAGCAGCTGGTTTACCAAACAAGTAATTTGCAGGCTAGCCAGTTCTTAACTTCAAAAACCAGAATCTATACACATACATTTTTCCATATGTAAAAACATCTGTAACAACTAACTTTTCTGTTTAATATCCCCCCCCCCCCCCTCTGGGGTAGTGGTACTTGTAGAGACTTGTTGTAACCATTGTCTGTGTTACATTGGGGAGATTCTCTTTCACTTTCTGTCCCATTAACACAAAAGATAAAGGACATCCTAAAAAGTGAGGCAATCCCCATTTGAAGATTTCCCCTCTATTCCTGTTTTGGTGACAAAACAAAATTTGGTATTTTGCATTACTTATACTCTTGGCGATATTAATAAACAAGACAAATAGAAAGGGCAAATTTCCTTAAAAGGGGCACAGATAGAAAAAAGAAAAGGTGATGGGTGTTCTAATCCCTCTCAGCTCTGTCCAATGTTATCATATCTAATGCCACGTACACACGATCACTTTTTGTGATGAAAAAAAACGACGTTTTAAAAAACGTCATTTAAAATGATCGTGTGTGGGCAAAACGTCGTTTTATATCTTCAAAAAAACAACCAAAAAAAAATTCCAACATGCTTGAATTTTTTGTGTCGTTTTTCAAAATGTCGTTTTTTGTGTCATAACGTTGTTTAAAACGACGTTTTTAAACCCGCGCATGCTTAGAAGCAAGTTATGAGACGGGAGCTTCAATGGAACAGAGTGCCGTCGAAAGTGTCTTACGTAACCGCGCTTTGCAAGAGCATTGTGGAAAAACGATGGTGTGTATGCAATGTCGTTTTTGAAAATGAAGTTTGAAAAACGTTGTTTTGTTTCGTCAGATAAAATGACGGTTTTTTTCATTACAAAAAGTGATCGTGTGTACGCGGCATAACACCACCACCATAACAGTAACATTTCTGCCCATCCATCTGTGGAAAAGGGGAATACATGAGTCTTTACTCATCACAGATCTGGTAAACCACAAGGATCAACCTCCTCACAGTTGGTGACCTCCATCATTATCTGCCCTTTGCAACTTATTGTGTAATGGGTCGGGTCCCTGGCTCCTTTCATAAGAGCCTCTTTCGACCAAACAAGGTTTTATGTTCATATCTCATGCTGCTCTGTAGAACAATCTCTACACTGCACATGGGCTGCAGTGAAATCCCAGCCTAGTCTCGCCATCAGTGAGAGATATTTACGGACTCCATTGTCACACAACATTGTGCATAGTTAAAAAGGACTGAAATGATGGAACTGGTGTTCAAAAGAGGCAAGCAGAAGACAAAGAACTGGTATTGCTTGCAGAGACCTTGCACCTTAACATATTTTCATCATTGATTTACCATGCCTTCTTCACCAACGTTTCTCAAGTTTTTACCCCAGAAGAATCCCTAAAATAATTTTCAGGTCTAAGAAACCCTTACTAAAGCCAATTAACTGAGCTTTAAATGGAAAAATGTCCCTTATATCGGTTGCCAGTAGGAAGAATACAACCCTACCATGGCGGTGACAATGTCACCCTTACAAACTGCATAGATCATTGGCGTCATACTGCTGGTTTTGCCGAGTGGCCACGGCCCTGGAAAATACAAGCACAGGTCAAAAAGACACTGCTCAAGTAACTTCTAGCAACCTCCCCCAAGCAACCTCTGGAGGAACCCTAGTTGAGAATGACTACGTTGTGTCTCTGTGTGGGGGTGACCATTTTTTTAGAAGCAGAATTTGCTTCCTCACGATGGAGCTGCCCCCGGGTGAGAGATGGTCTGATGACCAAATATTCAAGGAGTAGCAGGAGAGGTTTAAAAAGAACAGATCCAAACAGGAAGTAGAAGCAGGGAGATGCTTTGGTACAATTTCTTCTCCAACAAGGGGAATAGGGAGCAACACAGAAGTAACATTAGCAAATATTAATCCAATGGGTAGGCTAAATGTGCCCAAGTTGATTGATCGCTTAATTTTACATATGATTATCCCTTAATTTTACATATGATTATCCCTATCGGCTGGTATAGCTACTAGCATTAATCACTGTGCTTTCCCGGAGGGGAAGGTTCCCCCGCACCTGCCATGAGAATACAATGGCTTGGCTTGGATTCTCCTGTCAACACTCTCTGTGTTGATGAGGGAATCAAGCAAAAAAAATTCCTGCAACCCATGGTTGCAGAAAATGTATTTGCTCTGTGTATGGCCTGCCTTAGATGATCTCTCTCTGCAGAT
Source organism: Rana kukunoris (assembly GCA_029574335.1). Lineage (NCBI taxonomy): Eukaryota > Metazoa > Chordata > Amphibia > Anura > Ranidae > Rana > Rana kukunoris. The sequence goes on from CM056049.1 coordinate 84,158,477, forward strand.
ATACAGCAATGAGGCTCAAGGCACAGGAAGTACTCTGCTATTTTAAGAAGGAATTCAAGACACATTAGATTAGATGTTTCCTATAACATAGCAAGTCTTTAATTTTTGGGTTCCATTTTAGGGTCCACTTTAAGGAATGGTAGAAGATTCATTTCTTTCTACATTAATTTTTACTATTTTATAGTGCAGTGGAATAAGCCTGAAATAGAACACAGCTAAACCCATAAGGCAGCCCTCAAAATTTCCACTCGCCTACTAGCATTTGGCGAGTGGATTTAAGCTGGGGGTGAGTGATGACAGGGCTATATGACCAATCTCCCTCCAATCTGTGCCTACACTTAGAGTCCCAATGAGATTGTCGGCCGAAGAGGAAAGGTGCATGCTTGGGAAAAGTAATCTGGTGAGCCGCGCAGTAGCAGAGCAGTACACAGGTGCTCTCCTTACATTTCTCATTAAGCCATTGGACCTAACAGTATGACCTCTCTGAGCCTGCCCCCTCCTCCGACCAATGTAGCTGGAGAGCAGAATGTAATGAGTGAGGTGGAGGATTGAAACAGCAGGGGGCGCTATTATTACAAACAAACACAATATAAACCACAAAATTAAATCTATGGTTACCTTACATTAATGTGTAAATATGTGCAAAATAGAAATATATAAATAAAAGTCCATATATTGTGCAAAAGGGTTGAATTTCAAATATCCGTGAAATTCAACCCTTTTGCACAGTATATGGACATTTTGTTTCTGCACAATATATGGACTTTTATTTATATATATCTATTTTGCACATATTTACACATTAATGTAAGGTAACCATAGATTTAATTTTGTGGTTTATATTGTGTTTGTTTGTAATAATAGCGCCCCCTGCTGTTTCCATTTATCCATTCATATTCTGAATTTTGGGGTGCAGCTTTAGCACTATATATACTTCAGATGTATATTTATTTATATTTACACTTTGTTTTGGCGCGAGATCCTTACCCTTCCTTTGAGGTGGAGGATTGGTAAAATTACCACTCCGCTGCAGCACTCACTGAAAGTTGCCCTGACATGAGAGCGGCAGCCTTCCAGTTTGTGCAGTTTTGTGCTCCTTGTGCTCTATGTAAGTGTCAAACAGTTCAGCCTGAGCACTGTGAACAGACTGGTCTCAATGTGTGCTGTGCGGTGTCAGTGTGTGCTGTGCTATGGTGTCAATGGCTGTGCAGTTGTGTGGATCTAAGCGCTGGATTGTACTCCTTCCCGCTGTGCTGCAGCTCCTCTCCTCTCTGCCAGCCTAAATAAAAGGAGGAAGTGGGGACATGCAAGCGTGGAGCCGCACACACAGGCTCCTGATGATGAGATGAATGGGAGAGATAGAGAGAGAGGATGGATGGGAGTTGCAGAGGAGACAGCAAGAGAATGGGGAAGATACACAGTTCTAGTGCCCTGTCCCTCTGGTCTGCCCCCAGTGCCCTGTCCCATTTTGTTAAAGTTGTTCTTGGTAATATTTAATTTTGTAACTTGGTTCTGCATAAAACATTTAACAGTGTCATTCCATGAGATAATCTACGAGGGCGTGTTTACGGGTGCAATTAGGCGCAGGGCAGTGTATGAATTAGGTGGGGCAACTGGTGGCGAGTAACTCTTGAGGCCTGGCTAGTAGCTCAGGACTTGAAATTTTGAGCCCTGCCATACGGTATCAATAGTTTGAAGGCATAGCTAGAATTCAAGCATTATTACAAAGATTCCATATTTAGATGTAGCAGGCCCTAATATGACCCCATATCACTCTGTCCTTTCTTTCATGCTAGATGTACCTGTATTGAAATGAGCTGTTAGCATACCAAAAATGTTGCTTGATATCATAATAAATTCTTTATCTGTTAATATAGTTATTTGCAAATTACATTTTATACAAAATAATAATTGACTATATGTTTTTTGTTTTCTACAGGAATTGGTTATTGAGATTCCTTTGCAGTTACAAATGTTTTATTTGAATGACTAAAGAAAATACCAAATGCAATATTGCACTGCATTGTATGAAATTAGATTTTAAAATGTTTAAATTGAATATATGAAATATATAAATATGTGCATAACGTTAACAATAGTGTAAGCATGATCGATTTTTATGTTTCTAGGAATTCATCATTCTAGAGATAAAGTCATTTTAAATTAGTCTCCTGAATATTCTGATACGGGGTGGAGGCTTCATACTTGAGCAATATGATTTATTCAATTGATCATGTGATGTTGCTTGGTGTGGTTTGCCATATTTTCTTTATCTCATTTTGTATTCAAATGCTGCCAAGAATGAAAGCGGATTTAAAAGTACAAAGCCAGCTTTTATGGTTCATTCAAGAAATTTTTTTTTTCCTTCTTCTTCTTTTTAATTCTTCTATGTGAAACACAAGACTAATTCTACATTCATCATGACTGTGTTCTAACCCACGAAAAACTGCTCCAAATTTCAAAAGGACTCACATGCTCAGACGGAGGGGGATTACGCACATAGATTTTTGTTTCTCTTCAAAGTTAGCAAAACCACAGAATAATGCCATCCATAGATTATTATATTATATATACATATTTGTGTTAGTGTTTTAGTCTCTGTTAGAAACTATTAGGCTATGTTACAGGCAAAACATGCATACAGTATATATATACACTCACATAGTATCTCACATAAGTGAGTACACCCCTCACATTTTTGTAAATTTTTTATTATATCTTTTCATGTGACAACACTGAAGAAATGACACTTAGCTACAATGTAAAGTAGTAAGTGTACAGCTTATATAACAGTGTCAATGTGCTGTCCCCTTAAAATAACTCAACACGCAGCCATTAATGTCTAAACAGCTTTCAACAAAAGTGAGTACACCCCTAAGTGAATATGTCCAATATTTTGTGTTAGCAGGTTATTGAAATCATGCACTTGGAAGCTTGTTGTATGCAGAGGATATCTTTACTTTCATGGAGGATGCTTTTATCATGTATTACAGGAAACAAAACAATACAAGTACATGCTTCAATACAGAAGGTACATCCTGTGATTCCATTACCATAGTTCACAATATAGAAAGCGAGCAAGCGACCTCCTCTGATTACTATGCAGAATACAGCTCAGCACAGAACCTGGAAGGCCATCACCACCGCTATAGTAGCTCAGGCTACTACAGTGGCTTACAGCTTCTGCAGAAGTTGACCAGGTATCACATTACCATAAAGGGGTGGTGGCCCATTCATTAAGGGCGCACGGGAGCCGCCTCCCCTATCCATGCCGCTGCCACACACTATTATTTTGTCCGGCCCCTTTCAGGACGCGGGCGCAGGATTTATAGTGTCAGGGTTTTATTTTATTTTAAGCACCTGATTCGGGCCTGAGGTTTTATTAGACTTCAAAATATGGTGGGCTCCAGACGCAGAGCATTGCGCCCGTAGTCCATCCAGGTGGGTTCTAACATGTCTGATACTGATGGCTGAAAGGACAGATGATCCTATTGGATACCTAGGAGGAGTAGGAGGGAGATGTACGCCGGAATCTGTCATGTACCACAGGATGATGAAGGAAGAAAGCTGCCGCTCGCCAGACACGCTGCCCGCCCATTTCCTAGATCGAGTTGCCGACCAACTGAATGACCAGGGGAGTGGTTGTTTGCTTGCTGCCCCCCCAAAAGAAAAAAAAACACCAGCTGCCACTGTTACTATACTTACATTGTGCCAAAATATATAATTCTCAGATTTCGGCTTTAAAATTCTTTTATCTTAATACATTTGGAGATGCAATTTCACCATTGGCATGGAGAATCTAATGCAATAAGCCATAACATGACCACCACTAATATTGAGAAGGTCCCCTTTTTGCCACCAAAACAGCATTGACCCATCGAGGCATGGACTCCACTAGACCTCTGAAGGTATGCTGTGATATCTGGTACCAAGCCGTCAGCACCTGTTACTTTAGGTCCTGTAAGTTGTGGGGTCAGGCTTCCACTGATCAGACATATTTTTCCGGTACTTCCCACAGATGCTCAATTTGACAGAGATCTGGATAATATGGAGGCCAAATCAACACCTCAAAGGCACCATTTTCCTTTGCTCTGGGGTCAAGTTCTGATGCTCACATGCCAATTGTAGGCATTTTGGGCTGTGGACACGGGTCAGCGTGGTCACTAACTGGTCTGCGGCTACTCAGCCCCATATGCAGAAATCGGAGATGCACAGTGTGTTCTGATACCTTTCTAGCAAAACCACCATTTTTTTTTTTTTTACAGCAATCTGACCTACAGTAGCTCTTCTATCTGACCAGACTACATGGGCACATCTTCACTCCCCAGGTGCATCAGTGAACCTAGGCCTCCCATGACCCTGTCGCCAGTTTGCCGGTTGTCCTTCTTTGAACCATTTTTGGTAGGTCCCAACCCACACAGGCTGCAGCACAGACTCAGTTGTCCAGCCATTACAATTTGGCTCTTGTCAAAGTTGCTCAAATCTTTATTCCCATTTCTTTTTGCTTTCAACACATCAACTTCGGAGACAACATTAATTTGTTGCCCAATATATCCCACCCACTTTCAAGTGCCATCATAATGACATAATCAATGTTCTTCGTTTTACCTGTCAGTGGTCATATTGTTATGGCTGAATTTGTAGTGAAACAATCATATTAGAAAACCTCAGCAGCAGTTTCTAGGTTTAATATGCTTTGGTCTCAGAAAAAAAAGCAGAAAAATAGCAATCCATTTAGGATTTCTCAATGACATTAGCATAAATAAGACACAAATTTGCATGTATTTACATTTATGATTGCCGTTTTGCATAAACTATAAACCCAAAATGCAAATATTCTCTTTTATTTTGTAGTAAAATATATCCCAAGTACAGGCTGCTATATGAACATTCGCTCAAAGCTGCTCTGAGTGGAGTCTATGAATGTCACAACTGAAGACTACATACAATTGTGTCTACTAATAAAAGTCCACGGGGGGAAATTATCTCAGACAAACATCCCCCTATGAACCAAGTACCTTTATATCATCACACTGAAAAAAGTATTAGCTGGTAGGACACAAGACCAATTGTTTCAGTCTATTTTCCTAAGCATGGTTTCATAAATTAGGCATACATCAAAATGTGTATTTCTGTCTATCCAGTACTCAGATTTACACAGCTCTGCCCCACAGCATAGTCAAGTCTAGAAAGGGAGGGGACCTAATCTTTCTCTGCTGTTGTTTCACTACCAGGTCCCCTCCACACCCTTCTGCCTTTGACTGGGCAGTGAAAATTAAAAAAAGAAAGTGTAAAAAAAATAAAAATAACAGCGCACTTGTGCAACAAATATAATACATTTTAAAGCTGCAAACACATAAGAGAAAGTATCCCTCCCACTAAACACTACAGTGCCTTGAAAAAGTATTCACACCCCTGGAAATGTTCAATATTTTGTCATGTTACAATCAAAAACATAAATGTATTTTATTGGGAGTTTGTGCCAACACAAAGTGGCACATAATTGTGAAGTGGAAGGAAAATGATGAATGCTTTTCACAATTTTTTTTCGAAAAAATATCTGAAAAGTGTGACATGCATTTGTATTCAGACCCCTTTTCACTGATAACTAAAATCTAGTGGAACCAATTACCTTCAGAAGTCACCTAATTCGCAAATATAGTCCACCTGTGTGTAATTTAATCTCCATATAAATACGGCTGTTTTGTGAAACCCTCAGAGGTTTGTTAGAGAACCTTAGTAAACAAACAGCATCATGAAGGCCAAGGAACACATCAGACGGGTCAGGGATAAAGCTGTGGAGACGTTTAACCACTTAAGACCCGGACCATTATGCAGGTTAAGGACCGTGCCCCTTTTTGCCATTCGGCACTGGATCGCTTTAACTGACAATTGCGCGGTCGTGCAACGTGGCTCCCAAACAAAAGTGTCGTCCTTTTTCCCCACAAATAGAGCTTTATTTTGGTGGTATTTGATCACCTCTGTGGTTTTTATTTTTTGCGCTATAAATAAAAATAAAGTGACAATTTTGAAAAAAAACTATATTTTTTACTTTTTGCTATAATAAATATCCCCCAAAAATATATAAAAAAGCTTTTTTTTCCTTAGTTTAGGCCGATACGTATTCTCCTACTTATTTTTGGTTAAAAAAATCGCAGTAAGCGTTTATCGATTCGTTTGCGCAAAATGTATAGCGTTTACAAAATTGGGTGATAGTTTTATTGCATTTTTATTAATATTTTTTTTTTTTACTACTAATGGTGGCGATCAGCGCTTTTTTTCATGACTGCGACATTATGGCAGACACTTCGGACACTTTTGACAAATTTTTGGGACCATTGTCATTTTCACAGCAAAAAAGTGCTATAAAAAGGCATTGTTTACTGTGAAAATGACAATTGCAGTTTGGGAGTTAACCACTAGGGGGTGCTGAAGAGGTTAAGTGTGACCTCATATGTGTTACTAACTGTAGGGGGGCAGGGCTGGACGTGTGATGTGTTTATACACACCTCTCCCGTTCTTCAGCTCCGGTGACGGATCACAGGACACCGGCGGCGATCGGGTCCGCGGGTCCCAGCGGGCACGGTCACCGAGCTTCGGACCGGGTCGTGAGCGCGGCTGAGCTTAAAGAGACACGTACCGGTACGTGATTGTGCCCAGCCGTGCCATTCTGCCAACTTATATCGGCGTGAAGGGGTCCTTAGTTGGTTAAAGCAGGGTTAGGTTATAAAACAACATCCCAAGCTTAGAACATCTCACGGAGCATTGTTCAATACATCATTAGAAAATGGAAAGAGTATGGCACGACTGCAAACCTACCAAGACCTGACCGCCCACCTAAACTGACAGACCGGGTAAAAAGAGCATTAATCAGAGAAGCAGCCAAGTGGTCCTTGGTAACTCTGGAAGAGCTGCAGAGATCCACAGCTAAGGTGCGAGAAGGTAACACTGCACATCACCCTGAACACTCCATCCCCACCTCTGGCCACATGCAGTATTGTAATTATTTTCGTTTCCATTGACTTCTATGGGGAAACTCGCTTTGATATGCGAGTGCTTTGGATTATGAGCATTCTCCTGGAACAGATTATGCTCATAATCCAAGGTTCCACTGTACCTTGGAGGGATTTCATGTCACTTCCTTTTTTGGTTATGAGACAGAAAGTAAAGGGAAATCTCCCTAATGGGATTTAGTAAAAAAGAAAAGAAAGTTTCCTTTAGTTCTACTTTACCAGCCCTGTAATCTGAATTGAGCAGTACACCTTAGTTGCAGTCATTGCTCTAAGCACTACACATCCTAAAGTCCAGTGGTTCTCAACCTGGGGGTCGGTACCCCCTTGGGGGTCAAATGATCATTTGCCAGAGGGTCACCCAATTTTTGCCCCTTCCCCTGATGGAGCCTGATCCATTCTCCTGCTCTACAGATGCAAAGGTACCTCAATCAAATGGGTGCAGTTTGCTCGCATCCAGCAGGGTAAGTCTCAGTGTCCAGGCTGTCCGGTGATGTCAAGTATTTTGATCGATCAAAAGAATTTTGATCGATCAAAAAAAATAAAGATTATTCAAGGAATTAATCTTTAATTTCCCCAGGCCTAGAATATATAGATTTTGTTTGTGTCAAAATTTTGTCACACTTTAAGTGAATACTGTAGCCAACTCAAGTGGACCTCAAGAATTCTCTGCCCAAGACATCTGCCCCAAGCACTTCCCTTTTGACACCTCCAAATAAAAGGCCTCCAAAATTAACTTCAGACCAAAACCATGGATTGCAATTACCTATACAAGTGTCATTTAATTCTTTCACCGCCAGGTCTGTACATTACACACAATCCAGTGGCTGTACCTGTCAGGTGAGAGCATTCGGTCAGCTCCGCTGCGCCCAGTCGCTCTCACACACCCCCAATACCGGCACTACCCCCCCTCCGCCCCTCCTCCGGCCGCTGGAGGGGAAGGAGAAGAGCAGAACACAGATCCACTCTCCTCCCCTTCTTGTGACCTGAAAATTGACGTCTCTGACATCACTTCCTGATTAAGCTCTCGGTGTCCCCGGCTCATTTTGCAGAGAAAGGATGTTTTGCAATGCAACCTGCATTGAAAAACATTTGGTGGAGTACAGGGGAGACATGCAGGCATTTTAGACCCTGCATATCTTAATAAAGAGAACCTGTCACCTAACAATCATCACATAGGGGACATAGGGGACTGTTTGTCCTCTGTGCCCCTGTGCCATGTGGGTCTAATGGGAGTGGTTTTATAATTCTTAGCTATTTGCTGCAGAATCAGGGCTCTAATGAGGAACGTTTCAGGGTCTGCATCCCTTTAGCCGTGATTTCCTATTGGGAGTATCTCACCAAAAATGATTTTTTTGTTGCAGGGGATGCCAAAAATCGGACTAGTATCTTAGTGTGGAATTCTTGGAAAATCAGTGAGCCAATCACTGTAGCAGGAAATGTGTACTGTGTACAGAACACCTCCAGGTAGCCATATTGCATTGCACTTAACAGAAAATTATAGACCTGCAGATTGAAAAGTTAAGGTCATTTTTAAAAACATTCAATTACAATATTTTTTCCCCCTCGTCTGCTGCGGGGCGGCTTGTTTTACCTGGGCGGCCTGACGCCACATATGACCATCAAAATAGTGGGTAAGCTTTTTAACTCTGTATTATCCCATTCTATTGTATTTGTATGGCTATTGTTGAATTATTATGCTCACCTAATACCCATTATACTGTTTGCTTTATAGATTGGTCCTCCTGAGGAAGCGGTTGTTACCACAAAACCAGTCTATATGTTTGTAATATCAGATTTTGCCCAGGGGTATCCCTGAGGTTCTGTTTTTCAATGATGTATTCTCTGCTTATTTAAATTTAATTTAATAAAATTATTATCTTTTTTACATGTATGTGTTTTCCTACCAAGTACCGAGATAGTCCATTAACCTCTTTGGGGGAGGGAATGTTGGAGAACCAGCATCAGCCACTGTCCCCTGTCCCTTGTCCCCACCCCTTTCATTTGTATATCAATCTGGATGATGGTACGTTTCTAAAATTAGCTATCCTATTTATCTGAGGCTATACTCAACCTTTTCATACAATATGACTTGTCTTGTAATTGTATACGCTACATATTTTATTAATTTGCTATTTTTTTCCCCCATGTAAGTGGAGTTAGTCTTTAAGGCCGGTAAATAAAGGGTGAACATATAATGATAATGAAATTATCCTTGCATGACACTTTACTTGCTGGTGGCTGACCTGACTTATCAGATCGCTCTAAGCAAATACAATTCCAAAACTGATCACAACATTCTCTCACATGAAATCTGCACACGAGCACCTGTGGTCATTTGAGGTTACAATGTGATTGTATTTCCCTGCCGGGGATCCACAGCTGCCACATATGGTAGTCAATAAAAAATCAACAACAGGATACGGCTGAACACCGGTATGTGCTGACGTAAACAAGTGCAAGTGTACAGACATTCACCTCTGGTGGCATACAGGCATTGATTTACTAAAACTGGAGAGTGCAAAATCGGGTGCAGCTTTGCATTGTAGCCAATCAGCTTCTAAATTCAGCTTGTTCAATAAAGCTTTGACAAAAAAAAAAAATGGAAGCTGATTGGTTTCTATGCAAAGCTGCAGCAGATTTTGTACTCTCCAGTTTTAGTAAATCAAACCCTATATGTCTAGGTGCTTATGCCCGTCTCCGCTTGCATGCTTATGCAAGTTCTGGTGTATGCTCATGTACAGCAGCATCCCGTAAGAGCCCATTCACAATTGCACATGTGAAAGTAGCCCAAAGGAAAGTGTTCTTGGACATGCACCAGTTTACTAATTGGATTATTGGAAGTGACACGCTTCTGCCGATTTGGATTACTTTTGCACAGTAATTTAGTGTAATCGTGGCCATTTTGAATAATTATCTGCATTACCCAGGCACAGAGCACTAATATGGCCTTAACCTAAAATTTATAACCACTTGAATACTGCCCAAATTCCAGCACATGTAAAAATCATAATTTTGTAGCTAGAAAATGACTCAGAACTCTCAAACATTATGTATATATTTTTAGCAGAGACCCTAGGGAATAAAATGGCGGTCATTGCAACATGATATTTGTGCAGCAATTTTTCAAACACTTTCATGAATAAAAACAAAACAGTAAGGTTAGCCCAATTTTTTTGTATAATGTGACAGAGGATATTACGTAGAGTAAATAGATACCTCACATGTCACACTTTAAAATTGTGCACACTCGTTGAATGGCGCCAATCATTGGTACTTAAATATCTCCATAGGTGACACTTTCAAATTTTTTTAAGTTACAGAGGAGGTCTTGGACTAAAATTATTGCTCTAATGTTTGCAGTGATACCTCACAATTGTGGTTTAAACGTTGTTTACATATGCGGCCACGACCTACGTATGCAGGGATGCTTTTTTTATTATTATTATTTTTTCATTTCCCTTAAAAAAAAAAAAAAAAAAATCTAATCACTTTTGTTCCTATTACAAGGAATGTAAACATCCCTTGTAATAGGAATAGGGCATGGCAGGTCCTCTTTATGGAGAGATGCGGGGTCTATAAGTCTATCCAGTCTGAGGTCAAAATAAATAAGCAATCTCAGGCTTTCCAGCCGAGTCCCCGGCATTGTTTACTTCCTCCGGCCTGGACGTGACATCATAACATTGCGCCCCGGCCTCCAAGAGTCATAGAGACTGCCGGGGACCATCTGGCCCTCAGTTTCCTCTAAGATTAACTTCCGGCGCTGGTGGATTTCTTCTCCAGCTCCCCAATCGCACAGGTGAGCCGGTAGAAGCATCAGAGGGCATCCCACAACCTGTAAGAATGATGAAATGGCTGAACAGCCACTATGGTTCTTCTTACTGTGAATGGAATCACTGGTTGAAAAAAATTATATCTGAATGATGTCTGCAGCTGCAAGCATCAAAGTCCAGGACGTCATATGACATTCTGCAGTATAAAAGTGGTTAAAGTGATGGTAAAACTAAATTTTTTTTTAAATCACAAACATGTTATACTTGCCTGCTCTGTGCAATGGTTTTGCACAAAGCAGCCCCAATCCCCTACTTCTCAGGTCCCCCACATGCATTCCTGGCACCTGCCCTCTGCCTCTATGGGGGCACTCAAACAGGCTTGCTCTGGCTCTGTGTGTCCATTGACACACAGAGTGAGGCTTGGCCCCACTCTTTGCTCTCTCCTCACTGGCTGTGACTGATAGAAGCAGGAGGCAATGGCTCTCTCTGCTGCCTCTGAGCCTGTGAGGAGAGAAAGAGCAGAGAAAGATGCTGATCTTGTGCACAGTGCTGGATCAAGATTGGGCTCAGGTAAGTATGAGGGGGGATGGGGGGAGAGCAGAACTACCTTAAGCCGGCATTACATGGATCACAATTGGGACGGTTCCATGTATGGGCAGGCTGATTGTACCCAAGTCGGTCATCGATCTACACTCAATTACTGCCAGCGGCTACTCCCACTAGCAGTAATCGTTTTCTGCTATCTGGGAAGGCTCCTGTGCGCCCCACAGCCGGCAGAACACAATAGTGCTGCGGGTGGCATTCCTCCAACATTGATTGTGTTGATGGGGGAATTGGACAATTTTCTTTCCTTCCACCCGTGGTGGAAGGAAAGAAAATTAAGTCATCTATAGACTGCTTTAATCCATAGAATCTATAAGGTAAAAAATCTGGCTTTACAACCACTTTAACTAAAAAACTAAATTGGCTAGTTATTCTATGATGACAGTATGAGTGTTTAAAGTATGATGTTAAGGATTTCTATGGGTTTTCAATCTGGTCTTAACTACTGTGATCTTGCTTTACACAGGGCTGGTTTACTTTAAGCCATCTACGCACAGGTTGATCTACCAGCAACCAAGGTATAATACGAGTAGTGACTATTTTGGTAACAATAGTTCAGGTTGCCTATTCTCCTCCTGGTTCAGATCTTATACTTTTTTTTTGTATTTGTATGATACAAATTGTACATACATTCTCCAGCGTGCCGGAAAAGAAGACTAATTTTAATTGCATGCGTTATTACTTGTTCAGTTAGTCATATACAACATGGGGATTCCAACATAACATCTAAAAGTGGCATGTGGTACAGCCAGAATGAATGTAATGTTCAATGGTGGAAACTCCCTGTTTAGGGGTAAAAGCGTCTGCTCAATGGATACAACACACCAATAATACTGGACGTGACATTTTATTTACAAAGCTTAAGCACTATTTTTTTTCCCTTTTTTTACATGACCAGCTGAAGGTTATATTGACTGCTTACCATATCCAAGAATGTCTCCGAAATGGAAAATTATTGACGTGCATCATTTTCAGCGAGCCTGCTACATTAACTTCCCAGCTGTTCTTTTTCCTTCACAATTCCAATAAATTTAATCCAAAATCTAAAAGCCGTTCTGCCGGAGTCATAGGTTATTGCCAGTAAAATATTCCACGTACGCAGCAATGTCCAGGAGGCGAAAAACAAATTATCACAGTGTTTCACCGGCATCTGTCCATCCATGTATGCCACGATGCTTAATTAAAAGCACAAAACAATCAGCCAGAGATTACAAGAGTATACAAAAAATAGGGGGGGGGGGGAATAAAATATGGGTTAAAAAGTTAGCTAAGTGAAACTCAGGCATCAATGCCCCCTGGTGTGGTGATTAAACCTGTATTGTGCCAAACGGTTAGTCACATCGATTTTTTGGGCTAACCAAGCCTTGGAATTGTTATCAGAAAGACGTAGAAGTTGAAATTGCTCTCCCATAGTGCCAGGTGAATTTTCTTCTCTCTTCTGTACAGGTACAAAGCTCATTTGTGCCCATGTAAACTACGTTTCTCTGTAAAAGGTGCAACGAACCAAGCATATTATTGGCTGGTGCTTTTCCAAACCTTGATCCTGCTGCTGTTTTTTTATTTATTTTTTCAGCTGTGTGAGTAACAATAAGTCGCATTTACTCCAAGATCCCGGTTCACCCTTAGCCCTCTTCTTTTTTTTTCTCCCCAGGTGCTTGTCAAATAGCAATTCTTATATGACGTTAGACCTCATAAAAGGCGACAACTCCCCTGCCATAAAATGACTAAACTATTGATCTTCTTAGATGCTCGCCCTCATTTGCATATCTCAGAGCCATGTTAGCGCCTTCTGATAAAATTGCAAGGGTGAAAAGATCATAGGTGTAATTCACATACCAGGATTAAAATTCCATGATTACTGTTTCCGGGCAGAAGTCCTGACGCTGGAGATTGTGACATCTGGAAGAGCTCTTTGTCAGTAGGGTGATGTCTTCAGAAATGGTCCAGCGTCACCTTATTTTACTTGTTCTGTATCCTCTTCTGACTGCAGCGCAGGACCCTGGCAGACTCAAACACTGTACCCTTGCTCTGCAGCAGAATGGGCTTCAGCCTGCAGTGAGAGCTGCCTGACGGTGGATCAGCTAGCATCGAGGGGGCCCTCTAGGTGGGTTCTCCGCACACAGCATACGACAGTGTCCACTTCAAGGAGCTGGAAAGAAAAAATAATTGTCCACGCAACGGCCCCTCTCTCCGAGGAGCAGCATGTGAAAATCTCTGACGTATGAGCACTCTGAAAGAGACAATTTGCCTTTATTACTGGTGTACCTGGCTGCTTCAAACCACATCATTCATTGCTATAAGCATCCAATTTTATTCTGAAGCTTCTTCTTCCCCAAATATTAAGGTTTATTTTTAAATCTCACCGCTGAGTTCTGGAACTTTCTACAAATTCATCTTATAAAGAAATAGACACATAATTTTACAACACCGTAACTTTATTTCACTGTCAGCAATAGACACGCTGACCTATACCAATCACATACAAAAAAAAAAAAAATATATATATATATATATATATATTACACACACACACATATATATATATATATATATATATATATATATATATATATATATATATATATATATATATATATATTACACACACACACACACATATATATATATATATATATATATATATATATATATATATATATATATATATATATATATATATATATTACACACACACACACACACATATATATATCTCTATATATATATATATATATATATATATATATATATATATATATATAGAGATATATATACACACACACTACATATAATTCTTCTAATACTACACCAATACTAATACTACTACCCTAATGCTCCATCACACTGCCCCCATCAGAGCCCATTCATTTAGTATCTAATAACTGGGTTGTTTTGTTTGTTATTTAATTCTTTATTTAAAGAGGAATTAAAGTCTTCCTCTTTAATTGTACCTACTGGTAAACCTATAATAAGGCTTACCTGTAGTTAGGAGATATTTACTATAAATGCTGCTGCCATCGGCACGATGCTAGTTCGTGCCATTTCTTCAGGAACCGTGCGGTGAGCTGTGGCACCCGCGCGCATGCGAGGGAGTGACGTCATTGCGGCTCCAGCCAATCACAGTGCCGGACCCCGCGTACCCGGAAGTAACTCCGGAAAAGATGACGGCCGTGGGAGCGGAGTGCGGGCGGCACTTTAGGGCATCGTTCTAAGGTAAGTATTTTATAATGAGCTAGTATGCAATGCATTCTAGCTCATCATGCCTTTGTGTTGCAGTATTTTTTTTTTTTTTAAGGTTTACAACCTCTATAAAGGTATGCAGCAAACCATGACAGTATGACATGACATATCATGGTCGATATCCGTTCGTAGAAATGTATATAACATGAACAGAGAATTAATAGACATCAATAAAGTAACAGACAAGGATCCAGCGCAGCAATATGAAGTGCCTATAAATTTTGGGCCATAGCCTCTATGTATCCTGCATTGTGGTGGACGACATACCATATATTGCTTTGCTTTTATACTTCAACCCCACCATACAGTTTAGAAATAATATATTTTTCTCAGTACTTACTTTATGCTTTGCCATGGTATGCTATTTATACACTTGAGGACTGCCCGCCTGCCCACAATGTACTGCAGATGGGCGGCACGCACAGGCAAATTGATGTAACCGTACATCCCTTCCTGCCATCAGGTGTTTATACACAGCGGCAGTCTGTCAGATGGTATTGGCCAATGAATCATGGCTGAGACCTGCTGATCGGCTGTGCCCAATCACAGCCCAGAGCCCCGTGTTGACAATCAACACAGGTCTCTGAACAAAGGACATGATCAAGGATAAGAAACAAAGATCTTTAGTAAAAAGCAGCATACATTACACATTGTAAGACACACATTTAACCCTTTGATTGCCCCTAGATGTTAGCCCCTTCCTAGCCATTAGTACAGTGACAGTGTATATTATTATCACTTATTAGAGTATTGGTGTCACTGATTATGTCACCGGCAGTTAGTCAGTTCCCCTCCCTAGTGTCAGTTAGTGTCAAATTGACCGCCGCACTATCGCAGTCCCATTATAGGTCGCTGGTCACAACTATTAGTAGTATAAAAAAAATCTAGAATATATACCATAGTTTGTATAGATGCTATCATTTCAAGCAAACCAATCAATATACACTTATTGTGATTTTATTTTTAATTAAAGAGATGTAAGCAGAATACATTTCGGCCAACATTAATGATGAAATTACATTTTTTTTTAATTGGATATGTTTTATAGCAGAATGCAAAAAAATATATATTTTTTATTTTTGGTCTTTTTTTCATTTAAATAATAAAAAAAATAAAAACAACAGTGGTTATGAAATACCACCAACAGAAATCTCTATTTGTGTGAAAAAAATGATATAAATTGTGTTTGGGTACACTGTTACATGACCACGCAATTGTCAGCTAAAGTAGCACAGTGCTAAATAGCAAAACATGGCCTGGCCATGAAGAGGGTAAAATCTTCTGGAGCTGAGGTGGTCAACATATAATCTGTCATGGTAGGCTATTTAATATATACAGTGTCTTGAAAAAGTATTTATAGACCTTAACATTTTCCACATTTTGTCATGTTACTACCAAAAACGTAAATGTATTTTATTGGGATAGCTGTCCAGTGGACAGATTCTCCCACCTGAGCTGTGGATCTTTGCAGCTCCTCCAGAGTTACCATGGGCTGCTTCTCTGATAAATGCTCTGCTTGCCCGGCCTGTCAGTTTAGGTGGACGGCCAGGTCTTGGTAGGTTTGCAGTTGTGTCATTCTCTTTCCATTTTAGGATGATAGATTGAACAGTGCTCAAAGCTTGGGATATTTTTTTATTGCCTAACCCTGCTTTAAACTTCTCCCCAACTCTATCCTTGACCTGTCTGGTGTGTTCCTTTGCCTTCATGATGCCGTTTGTTCACTAAGGTTCTCTAACAAACCTCTGAGGGCTTCACAGAACAGCTGTATTTATACTGAGATTAAATTACACACAGCTGGATTCTATTTACTAATCAGGTCAGGGATATGCAATTCGCGGACCTCCAGCTGTTGCAAAACTACAAGTCCCATCATGCTTCTGCCTCTGGGTATCATGCTTGTGTCTGTCAGTCTTGCTATGCTCATGGAACTTGTATGAAAATATAAAGGGTAGAGTATGGAGTGGGGCTTTGAGTGTGCCAAGATGGAGTCAGGCAAAATGAATACATTTCACAAAGATTTATTTAAAAAATATAGAGAAAAGGTTTAATTCAATATCCTTAGATGTAGCTGTTTAAAACAATGAATAGATCACAGTTAATTGCAAGTTACAATTTGTTACTATTTCTTTGGTCCCGGGTGTGTGTAGATCCTGGCGGTATATCGTAGAAGACGCTCTTCTACGATATACCGCCAGGATCTACGCACACACGCCAGGATCTACACACACAATAAATTCTTGTGAAAATTATTCATTTAGTCTGACTCCATCTTGGCACACTCAAAGCCCCACTCCATACTCTTCCCTTTATATTTTCATACATTGCAGGTGTGGTGCCTTCATGGAGTAATAATTATCTCATGTGTACCCCCACCCCACATATGTCATGGGACGTGTAGTTCGGCAACAGCTGGAGGTCCGCTAATTGCATATCCCTGAATTAGTGAGTTCTGAAAGCAATTGGGTCCACTAGATTTTAGTAAGGGGTATCCGGGTAAAAAGGGGGCTAAATACAAAATGCAAACTACACTTTCAGATATTTAATTGTAAAAAATTATGAAAACCATTTATCATTTTCCTTCCACTTCACAATTATGTGCCACTTTGTGTTGGTCTATCAAAAAAAAAATCCCAATAAAATACATTTACATTTTTAGTTGTAACATGACAAAATTTGAAAAAATTCAAAGGGTATGAATACTTTTTCAAGGCACTGTGTTATCTGCCATGGTACGCTATGTAATACATATTATTTCGGTTGTTTTTCTATTATACTTCAACCCCTCCATTCAGAAGAAGTCATATATTTTTCCAAGTACTTACATTATGCTTTGCCACAGTACACTATTTGGTATGTCTGTTTTTCATCGAATTTGCCCCTTTGTTACATGCTGCGTCATCTTAGAATCAGATTATTGTGCTTTCGCAGTGCTGCCCTAAGCCTATTCAGAAAACAGAGGCAGGCATTGTCTGAGGCACACTGGAGATTCATGGACCGGTCAGTTTGTGGGGTTACTAGAATTCATCACTGTCACGTCATGTTCGGTCACAAATAAAAAACAGAAGATCAAAAGGAATCTATCTTTTATATACACATACATATTGTAAAATAACTATATCTACCTGTCTTGGTGATTTATCACTCTTGTTCCTATGTGCAGTAATTATAATATAGCTGGGGACAGTCATACTGGCTGCTTACATATACCAGTTTTTCAACCAGGGTTCCTTGTGAGGTTACTAGGGAGCAATGAGTGATGGTGGATTGATCTACCACCTACACTGGACCACCCAAGCAAAGGGGGGAATTTTCCATCAAAACACCAATGTAAGGGGTCACTTCTACACTGACAACTATTAGCCATTAGGCCCCTTTCACACTAGGGCAGTATGTGCTATTTTTAGCGGCGCTATACCCTCGGAATTGCGGCGGTATTCGGGTGCCAGTCGTGCGGTATTAACACCTGCTTGCGGCCAAAAAAGGGTTAATACCGCCGGCAATGCGCCTCTGCAGAGATGCATTGCCGGCGGTATTACCGCGGTGTCCCATTGTTTTCAATGGGAAGGAGCGGTGAAGGAGCAGTATACACTATTTTTTTCTCCCGCCAGCGCATCGCCTCAGTGTGAAAGCCCTCGGGCTTTCACCTTGAGAATGCTGGGGCAGGAGTATTTCAGACGTTATTTATGCGCTATTTTTAGCACTAAAACACCTGAGATAATCCTCAGTCCACATTCCTATTGCACACATTCTTGGAATGGGCTCTTAAAAGTACCGGGTGCTGCCTGCAACCACCACCATTTGAATACTGGAGCATGAGCGACCAGTGTAAATATTCGTAAGCACACCAAGGATCTTCAGAATAAGTCTGAATGGCTCTTTATTGAAGAAAGATCACGTCACAAACAGAGAAGTGCAACGTTTCGCAGCCACACAGGACCCCTTCGTCAAGCATGTGATCACTTGTCTGACAAAGGGGTCCTGCGCGGCTTCGAAACATTGATCTTCACTGTTTGTGATGTGATCTTTCTCCAATAAAAAAAAATTCAGACTTATTCTGAAGATCCGTGGGGTGCTGGTTAGTGTTAGATGACACCACCCATTTTACTGTCTGCCTTTATTTTGTCAATTGTTATTTTTTTTCAAGAAAATTACACCCCATTCACACTCGTGCGACTTGTCATGCGACTTTGGACATCAAAGTCGCACCCCAAGTTTTCCAATGGTAACCATACATATATGTGCGAGTTGAAGTTGCAGCCACTTCAAAGTAGTTTGTGCACTACTTTAGTCTGACTTTCATGCAACCTGAGGGCCATAGGCTATAATGTTAACCTTCAAAAGTTCTATGAAAGTTACACCTGAATATTTTACATGCAACAGTGCGTCTGACTTTGCAGAGGGACAACAAGTCACATTCAAGTTGCACCTATCCAAAGTTTCATCAAATTTGCACTCCAAAATCACAAAACTTTGGCGTCCTACAAGTGTGAATGGAGCCTTACTGAAAATATTTTTGTAGGGGATTAGGAAACCAAAGCATCTGACCTGGGCATTAAATATGCTAGGTATGCCACACTATTTATTATTTTTTTACAAACTTTTTCACATTTTTAATCATTCTGTTTCAATTGTTTTTATTAGTATTCTGGAAAGAGCAAGGCACCAACAGAAGTAAACAGGGAAAACAAGCTTTGGGAGGTAGCCCATTGAATCCTAATATAGAACAAAAAAAAAACCATAAAGAACTTGAGGTCTCCCTCTAAAACGACATATGCTTCCTCTATCCCCCTATTCTGGGCCATAGCTATATCTACAAGACATGACTAGTTTTGGAGTTCAGACTCCCCTGATTATCTAATTGCACTTCTGATCAGCTATATTTATACTCTTGTTCCAGGTCTCAACACAGTTCAATGACCTGTATTACATAGCAGTAATTCAATTAGGGCCCTAGGATAGATAGCCCCAAATACTTCCACCCTATTTTCTTTAGGTGGGGACCAATGACGGTGTTAAAGAGTTAAGGTGGCTGTGGTACCCCCATCCACAGCATGCTCCTATTTGGGGTGGCCGGAGGGACCCTCACCTACCATCTTTTCCCCTGTTGACTGGAAAAAATACTGTCATGACTCTCCTACACGGTTATAACTCAATGTTATGGTCTTCCCAACAATACTTAACCATATCCGGGCTGAGATCAATTACCGTGAGATGCACCTACTTAATCATCACTGATACACTACCTAACCCAGAGTATGCGTTCTGTTCTTCTGATGCTTAACAGGCCGCGTGGGCCAATGAATAATTTTATTCTTTGAACGATATCTTTATGATTGTAACTTGTGTTCTTGCCTGTTAAAACCAATAAACATTATTGAACGAGAAAGAACTTGAGGTCGAGACCACCTCAAAGCGTAATCACTGTAAAACGTCCTACAAAATGGGAAAGCCTTTATCCAGTGGTTAGAGCTCCTGAGGTATTACCCATTACCAAGCATTATAATGGTCCAATGTGAGGGACACCAGACCCCGAAATGTAAACATAAATAACTTGAGTAAGAAAGGAAAAATAAAACAATTATAGCATGATGCCAAGGCTGGCAGGAGTCAGGGAAGCTATAGAAGAGGTAAGAAGAGAATAAGGGGAAAAAAAGGGAGATCCTCTATCAAATTACTCATACGATCAACTTCGTTCATCTGTTACTTTTGAACTGTTATATTTTGTCAAAAATAGATGTTTATCTCATAGGCCCTCACAATTTTTTCATTCAACATGATTGCACTATTGCAAAATCTATGACAGGGCTCTTCCACACTGTCGCTATATTGATTTTGACCGCTATAAAAGTAAAGTAAATTAAAGTCTGGGTATGTCGCAGGACGTTTTCAACAGGTTTATTTAGTAGGGCAATACTTCCATCTTTAGTGATATTGACTATTGTGGCGGAAAAAAACTAATGAGTGAACACTCATCCAAAAAGGACAAACCCAATTATTGATCATTCTAATGTATCTCAATGCAATGAACAGAAATACATTGTCAGATATTTATTTGATAGGGACACAAGCTTCTATGCTTACCCAACCTGTACAGAATGGTAAGATGTCCCTCAAGGTCTTATAAGGACCCAACATTAAAACAGAAAAAAGCTTCTCTGGAAGGAGTTGGGACTTATATAGGCTGCATATCTGGCATATGTATGGAGTATGCAGGATCAGGTGAATTTCAGGAGTCCACAATACAGAATCATCTCTATAGATGGTTTTATCTCGCCTTGACTTCTGCAACTCCCTCTTCATAGGCTTACCTAGGCTATCCCCTATTCAGTCCATCGTGAATGCTGCTGCCTGATTCATCCAAAAGAAAAAACAGGCATTTTACAGTTTTAGTTGCCTGATTCATCCACCTTACAAACTGCTCAGTGTCTGCTACCCCTCTCTTCCAATCCTTCCATTGGCTGCCACTCACCCAACTAATTAATTCAAAATCATAACAATAATTTACAAAGCCATCCAACTCGGCCCCCAACTACATCACTAATCTAGTCTCAAAATACCAACCAAACTGTTCTTTGTTCATCCCAAGGCCTCCTGCTCTCAAGTTCCTTAGGTAACTCCTCCCATGATCGCATCCAGGACTTCTCCCGAGCCTCTCCCAACCTTTGGAATTCCCTACCCCAATCTGTCCGACTATCTCCCTGAAAACCCTTCTCTTCAGAGAAACCTTTTCTGCCTCCACCTAACAACTGTACATTTAATTTCTCCATCAGCTCATCCCCCACAGTTATTACCTTTTTGTTTCACTTGACCCTCCCTTTTAGATTGTAAGCTCTAATGAGCAAGGCCCTCCGATTCCTCCTGTATTGAATTGTATTGTAGCCACGAAGGGTTTCTGTAGTGTAGTGGTTATCACATTCGTTTAACACGCAAAATGTCCCCAGGTTTGAAACTGGCCAGAAACACAGTGAATTGTAGTGTAGCTATACTGCCTGCCCTCATGTTGTAAAGCGCTGCACAAACTGTTTGCGCTATATAAATCCTGTATAAAATTAATTATAATAATAATAAATAATGGCCCTTTACTGTTATAGAGAAGTAGTGGAAAGGCCTGACTTCTGTTTGTTGAATACTGCTTTGCATATAAATTATACAACTTGCAAAACTGATGAATATCAGCATATGTTCACATCTGAATTAGCAATTCATATTCACAAAGAGATTCCGGCCACCTGGAAACTCCCTGTGTGTGTCTATGTTTTCCTTGGTAAAGCAGTAAGCTGAGAAAACCTACTACAATCAAAATTTAGCAAATGAGATGCCATCTGACTGGTCACTAAGGAATACTATACTTTTTATGACATAACTCTGCTTTGCTTTACTCTGTTACCACTTGAAGCTATATTTACCAGTACAGTAATGTGAATTAAAGCTGAATATTAGTTTAAAAACGTGTCTTTCGCTACAGCTTTAGCTACAATACTTACCTGTACTGAAGTATGTCCCATAATGTGCAAGATCCTGGATTGTGTAGAAATCTTCACTGCAGGGCTAGTTCCCTGTCCTCTTCCTACTGCTGAACGTCCAGCACTGTGAGGGTTAACAGCATCAGGTCTCAGCTGCACAAAAGATGATCTAATGGGGACACGCCGCCTCCTCGCCTCGCTTCCATTAACCACTTGACCACCAGGCTGTTTCTGGCACTTTTGTTTACAAGTAAAAATCTGTATTTTTTTTCTAGAAAATTTCCTAAAATCCGCAAACATTATATATATATATATATATATTTGAAGTAGGTGCCCCAGAGAATAAATTGGTGGGCTCTGCAATTTTTTATGTCACACAGTATTTGTGCAGCGGTTTTTCAAATGCAATTTTTTTTTTTTTAAATATTACACTTTTTTTATTTTATTGCAAACAAATACAATACACAACCCAACTTTTGGGTAAACTATAAAAGATGATGTTATGCCGAGTAAACAGATATCAAACATGTCAAGCTTTAAAATTGCGCATGCAACAGCGACTAACAATGTAAATCTTAGGCCCAGTACACACGACCGGTTTCCTTGACAGAATCCATCAAGAAACTTGGTGGCAGAGCTTTTTTACAGAGGAAAACGGTCGTGTGTATGCTTTTCATCGAGTAAACTGTTGAGGAACTCGACGAGGAAAAAAGAGAGCAAGTTCTCTCTTTCCTAGACGGGAGTCTCAATTACCTCGTCCTGTTCCTCGTCGGGCTGGTTTTTCAACAAGAAACACGTTGGTGTGTATGCTTAGAAACCCGCGCACCTTCGGTAAAAGTAGTATTTGTAATGGAGATAGCACATTTGTCACGCTGTAACAGACTGAAAAGTGCAAATGTCTCTTACCAAACTTTTACTTAACACGCAGTAACATGAGATTAGCAAAAGCAGCCCCAAAGGTTGTGCCAGTGGAATGGAACTTCCCTTGCCGTCGTATGTGTTGAAGTCACCGAGTTTGAGAACGAGGAGATTTGGTCTTGACAGTGTGTACGCAAAGACAGCTTGTCAAGTTTCTCGACAAGTCGAACAAGGAACTAGTCGAGGAAAACGATGTGTCTTTTCCAACGAGTTCCTCGGTCGTGTGTACGAGGCCTTACTATCCGTAAATCATGCTTTAAAAGCCTTAACAGGTTACCCCTTCATGCTGCATACACACGATCGGAAATTCTGACAAGAAAAACTTGTCACAGTCACACAAAATTCTGATCGTCAAGAATTGCATTTAAAAAAAAACTCATCCACATCCATGTCCAAAATGTCTTGGTACGCCAACTCCTTTAGCAAAAAACAAAAAAAACTAACACCTGCAAGACAAAGGCATAATAAGCGATCTAGTATGCACAGCATACTAGCTCATTATGTAATAATCACCTGGGATTGAAGCCCCCGCTGCGGTGCCTGACACAGCACCGGCCGGCGACATGTCTTTGCGGAGTTACTTCTGGGTATCGCGGCTCCGGCGCTGTGATTGACCAGAGCCGCAATGACGTCCATGTTGATGGGGACAAGGGCCTCTACCACACAACCTTGGCCAGTGGTTGTGGGGTATCTGCGGGCGGGAGGCTTATCAGAATCTGGAAGCATCCTTTAACAAGGGGGCTCCCAGATCCCGGCCCCCCACCCTATGTGAATTAGTAGTACCCCTACTCATTCACCCAAAAAAAGTGTCAAAAATAAATAAAACCAGTACACAGGTTTTTGACAAAGTCCTTTATTAAAGCAGCTTCAATGTGTCTTTTCCCTCCGATTTCTTCTCCCTCTTGTTCTTCTCTCTCCAGTGATGTCTTCATCCTCTGGTTCTTCTCGCTGCATTGATGTCTTCTTCTGCTGGTTCTTCCTCCGATCCTGCTCTCTCTGCTGTCTTCTTCCTCTGCTGGCTCTTCCTCCAATCCTTCTCCCAAAGCTAGCTCACACTGTAGTATAAGCTCCAGCGTGTGCCATTACTTATATAGCCATGGGGCGTTACCATCCGGTGAAATCATCTGGTGGCCCCGCCCCTTGTGATGTCGTGTCATCATGTCCCAGAAAATCGGATATGAAATCATAGGGCAAAGTTGGAGCAGTGTGAACCCAGCCTAACTGAAACATAGGCGAGGATTAACAGATAAAAATGCAGCACTCAGTAAGTAATTAAACCAGCTGCTGAAAGTACATAATTTGAATGAAACATGTTTATTATTCATGTTCACTATGTCCATCCATTAGTATATCAACATGTTTTGCAAACTCTGTAAAGAATAGTAGTTGGCATGTTGTAAAAGTTTATCTCTGAATTAGTATGGTACTATGGAGGTATTATATGCAATTCTTCTATGTTCCGCTTTTCAAAATTTTGACGAAAAACACCACTTTTTTACATTTTAATGTTCTTATTTTGCTCAATACTTAATCTGCAATTCAGTAGTTCCAAGTTTTATAAATATCTGGGGAAATGGGCAGTAAACTAGATTAGGGAAAAACAGAATAAATTAGATTTTCTGAGCAATAATAAACTTAGAAATGTCAATAATTGGGCCTTTTATTGTACAACTGGCATTTTCCAGTAAGGAACGCTCATTACATCATGCATTAACGTGTTGCTGCATTAAGGAAGCTCATTCAAATCAATGGGCTTCCGATGCACAAAAACATCCCAAATATCAGACATTTCACAATATTTATGGTGTGTTGCTAAGCACTGCACTACATGTGAATTGATGAAATGTATTGGGCTGCTATTCAAAATGAATAGTACCGTAATAAGTCAACACATGTAACCAACGTTGCCACAATGAGTGTATGTAAATTGTCCTTCAGGGTTTAAATCTGATTGGCTGTTATGAAGCAAAGCTACCATTTCTTAACCCAACATTTTATAAAAGCCTCAGTGTAGTTTTTTAATGCTTTATATATTGTTCCAAGAGCCATAACTGTGCCAGTAATTGAAGCAAGCCTACAGGCAGTTTAAAGAACCTTCTGTCCCCTTGCCCATTCAAAACAGAATAACTGTGTAAAGTCCCCCCTCACCACTTTATACCCACTTCTCCATTGTTTCCCTGTTGCTGCATCCTCTGTCAAAGCTGCTACTCAGTGTTGCAGCTTAGAGAAAGCTGTAGAGGCCTTAGCACTGCATTATATGGGGGCACATCACTAGAAGCACTAGGTATTTAGTAGGGCTGATCACAGAGGAAGCAGCAACAAGGAGCTCTGGGGAGGTAAATATAAAGCAGTCAAGAGGAAAAGGTTACCCAGACACTGTCACTTTACCCAAAATGTCTCATGTACATGTAGCACCCTCTTGTTTACATAGTGTGAATAGGTTAGGAAAATTTAGTTAAGCTTCACTGCAGCCTGTGAAGCCAGAGTTATTTAGGGCCAAGTAGAGTTAAGCTGGCAGGCTTTGAGGGCTGAGACTCTGTCACCTCCCCCTGGCTTCTAGAAGCTTCCAGAAAGTTCCACAATTTAGTAAGCAGAGGGATGGAGAAGTCTGAATATTCATGTGAGCTCTACTAATTCCTGGGTGAGGACACCCCAGAAGGGTGGAGAGTTTGGCCATAAATGGCTATGTGGAGAGAGAATCCAGGTTCCAGATGGCTAGATGGGACCTCTGTGTTGAGGATCTCTGTTTACAGGCAGAAGGTGCCAGAGAGAGAGAGAGAAAGGGAGACGGTGTGCAGAGAAAAAGGAGGAAGGAAGCCAAGAGAAACCCTTACCCCTTTCAGGCTCATCTCGGCTGGTTGAGAAATGCCAGCAAGCAAGTGGGACCTGAACAGCAGGATGCTTGGGCACAAGTCGCCATCTATGCTTCAGGCCTAAGTGGGCTGAGTAACCTCTGTCTGTTTCACCACCCAAAGCCTAAAGGGGAGAGTCAGCCAGATGCATCACTCAGCTACCTACAGTATTTGAGAGGGACAGCTACTGCCAAACCCTCACCCCCTGCTTGGGATATTCTTGTGCTAATGTACCAGTGCTAGGATCAGTATTGGAAGTTCTTTGCCATTCTGTTAAAAGTAACAGTCTGGAGTTTTGTGCCAAAAAAAGTGTAGCCAGAGTGGTCCTCAAAGTTCTTCTACACTTTTCACCCCCCAAAGCCTACAGCCGAGTGCAATATTGATTGAACTTTCAAAATAACGGCCCACTGGTATCCTCAACACTTTCTTGGGGAATTCTCAGTTGGAGCCAAGTGCACTAGCATTTTGCAGGGAAGATTAAAATACCTGAAATCCAGTTGGGACTTATGGCTAGCCAGGATGTACAGTTATTCCAGAGGGAGTAAAGTCTGGGATAGTTTTCTAGAGGTATGTGATCACTCAAATTGTCCACAAAGTTCTACCTTGACAAAGTTCTGGGCATCTCACAACCACTCTTACTCCATCCAAGGTTACTCCTAATAACAAAAAGCATTTGGACTGGTTTTCTGACTATGTGTGCCTGCTGAATATGCATGTTGCCTGGCTGTGCAGACAAAGGGGGGCCCAAATCCAGCAGCTCCTGAAGGGTACGCGCTAATACACTAGCAACAAGGTTGGATAAGGCACAAGGACTCAGTCGGCAGAGTGGCTCTAATAAGATAAGATCTCTTATGTTCTGCAGTTTGCTACCTTAAAACTGCACATAGGTTCATAAATACAAATAACATAATATTGTCACATTAATCCAGCACAAGCAGTCTGTATCTGGAGCAGAATCACACTTCAGTGATTAAAAATAAAATCATGACCTTTGCGATAGTAAATAAGTAATTTAATGTGCTAGAACGATGGGATCATGAACAATTGTGGATTATTTTTATAAGGCCATGCATTCTCCTTCCAGCTGTCATAACACAGTGTGTCACTCTTTAAAGCACAACATGCGATGCGCTCTCTGCCAACACTTTTTCGCGTCCATCAAACTAGATGGTAGCGGAAAGCATTTAACACCTATTATCCAGGCTGCAGATGGAACCAGTTTTATGAATGGAACATGTTACAAAATGTGGCTTTTCAGGCTTTTAACTACTGCTTTGCGAATAACAGCCCAAAACATTGTGAATACTTTATATTCTATGTACAGTATTAGTGATGCTGTCCTTTCTCAGTTTAATATCCCTTTAGAGTGTAGAACACATATTTTAGGGTAGAGCTTTGAAGAGCGATCACTAAAATATTTTGTTACATTTCTGCCCCCTATTTTACAACCTACTTTTAGGGCTTTGTCCCATGGTGCTAAGCTTAGATTTACACTGGTTAGAAATTGCTTGATTTCAACTGAACTTGTGCGATTTCAAACCGGCAACGCAGTCCGACTTCAGGGGCGATTTGACAGACATCTGTGTGGGTACATGCACATATGTCTATTCAAATCGCCCCGGAAGTTGCCAAAAGTAGTACATGAACTACTTTTAGGAATCGGTGAGGCATTGCAGTTATTGCCAGCAATAGCCGCCAATTTGGCATGTGATATGACATGTCAATTCGCATGCCAAATCAGCCCAATGTGAATGTGGGCCTAGTGCTCTCTAACCCTAGTTCTGAGGGCCAACCTGCTCCACTACCCTTTTGCCACAGCCAAGCCGAGAACAGCTTTGAAGGAGACGGCTGATTCATAAGTGAAGCTTGTCTCAGCTGGGAACACATTCCATAAACAAGCAGCGACAGGAGGAATTCAGAGCCTGACATGTTCCCACACTCTACTTAAAGAGGAGATACAGCCATATGCATGAACATTTTAAATTTAGAAGCTACCAAAACTGTAGCTGCTGACTTTTAATAAACAGACACTTACCTGTCCAGGGTTTTAGTGCTGTCCTCACCAGACCGGTCTTTGGTCCCCGGTGCTGATTCTGGCCTAACTGTGCGCAACCAGCTGTGACTCCTTGCGCATGCTCAACCTGTGCTTCGTTAATGGCCCTGTGATGTGTCCCAGAAGACTGCAGGCAGGGAGGGTGGGGGGGGGGAGAATCTCAGCTTGGATAACCTGTCACAACTAGGTACCCCCTAACCCCCCCCACCCCAAAATAAATAAATAACAGAAAACAAAATCCAAATGTGGCAGAGTGAGGGGGAAGAGCGAAGCTGCCCCTTTTGCATGAAGTAGTTCCCCTTTAAAGTGATTTTTTCTCTCTTAATCAACACTGACTATGTGTAATCCTTATGCTGCTAGGCTTAAAAAATAGATAGGAAAGTATATAATTTTTATTTGTTTCAAACATTTTCAGTTACTTTCTGGTTTCCAGGCTTAGGCAAATGATGTAATTTATCCCAGGAGTCTTGAGGAGGGGATGAGGGTTTTTCTCAGCTGAACACTCCCTCCTACCTGCATGCCTGAGGTAAGGGTGTGTTGCCATATTCTGCTCCCTATTGCAGAATGCTACGGAAGTCACGTGGCGGCCATCTGCGCATGCGCGATGTGTTCCAACCACAAGTGCGATGCGTTCCAATAGATTTACGACAGTACACACCAGTGAACCCAGCATTTAGGGCGACGTGGAATTTGAGGAAAGTGGCCAGTCGGCCTCACATCCTCGCTTCGCTTGGAGGGTTCGCTCCGCTCGCTAGGCCTCCTGGCTCTTTTTTTAACATCCTCCAATCCACGGGGATGTTAAGGAATGAGCCTGGTTGCCGACCGAGGTTTCACTGGTGTGTACTGTCGTAAATCCATTGGAAAGCATCGCACTTGCGGTTGGAACGCATTGCGCATGCGCAGTTGGTCGCCACGTGACTTCCGTAGCATTCTGCGATAGGGAGCCGAATATGGCAACTCACCGGCAGATGGATTCCAGGAAGTACAGTTAATGCTACATGAATCATCTGCCCTTTCTCAAGATGGCCATTGCCAGAAATGCTAGGGGGTTCTTTTTCAAAGTGATTTTT
Source organism: Rana kukunoris (assembly GCA_029574335.1). NCBI lineage: Eukaryota > Metazoa > Chordata > Amphibia > Anura > Ranidae > Rana > Rana kukunoris. The sequence goes on from CM056049.1 coordinate 84,187,459, forward strand.
CAGTAAAAAAAAAAAAAGCAATGAGACATGGATGAATGGGTGAGTTTGCTTTGAAAATAAAACATGTATTAAATAGAGTTTTTAGTTTGTGGTGCTCAGGTCCCTTTATGAGATCCAAATTAGATTTTTTGTTTTGTTAGAATACCCAATGTATTTGTAACTTTGTTTTTTTTTTCTTTTTTTTTGCTGACTATGGATTACTAGCCTCTATTTGTTAATACTTAAATCCATGTATTGCTTTACCATTGACTTTTTTGATAAGAATGCAGGTTAAGTTTCCTTTTAATCATTCATCCATGAAGACCATTGTGCAACCTTGCACACTGGAATAGTGAATCACTACTCTTGTGACAGTTTAAGCTGAAGATCTTTTGTAGTGATACGGCCGGGTGTAGGCTCTGCATACTTAATAAGGCTACAAGCAGTACTTTTGGAATGTTTCTTGGTTATCCAAGTCTTATCCAAGTCTTGACTCCCATTCCAATTCTTAATTTTATTTTAAATAGGGAAAATTGCAAAAAAAATTGTTAACATATCTTTTTATTGCCTTTTATCAGCCAGTTATCTTTATTTCATGCGCTTCATATGTTTAGAAATGCTCAAAGATGTTGGGTGTAAGCAGTAAAGCACCAGAGAAGGTTCAAGGGTATGAAAATGTATTAAAGAAAACTGATAAGTAGGGGTGAACTGAGGTGTGTTTGGACTCAAGTCTGAAACCCACCTAAGCTATCCAGCCAGAAAGCTGTCAAAGCAAACAGCCCTGCCCTGCAAAAGCACATATACAATGGGCATGTATACATGGAACCGTGGGGTAGGAAAAGCCTCTGCTGCCTATGACAGCTTCCTGGTAGAAAAGCTGAGGTAGGTTGAGACTCCTGTCCAAACACGCCTGAGTTCATCCCTGGTAATGAGAACCTTTGGAGGCTACCATTGCTACTTCTTATGAAAATATAGGGGGCCTGGCTGTCATGCTGTTTCAATGGTTTCAGTATTTTCTCAATTACTAATCTGTAATAAGTATGTAAACCAAGAGATTCGATCTTCTTTCTTAAAGCGGATCTCCACCCAAGGGGGCATGCGCAGTAGCGAGTCGGCTGCCAGTTTCCCTTACTAATAATGTCAATGGCAGGACCCGAGAGCCGATTGAAAAATCAGCTGAGGTACCGACATTCCAGGATCCCTGGACAGGTAAGTGTCCTAATATTAAAACTCAGCAGCTACAGTATTAGTATCATGCATAGGAGATGTTATTAATCTAGCTGGTTCTTACATTTGGGTTATTTTCCTGATCTGGCACCTCAAAACATATAAATACAAGATGGGTTTCAAATTGGTTATTATGAGTTGCTGCCTTTAGGAAGAACTCCTTACACAGTTTAAAGCAGATGTATACCCTGCTTGGTGATTTTTAAAGCGGAGTTCCACCCAAAAATGGAACTTCCGCTTTAAGTGATGGCCACCCCCTGACATGCCACATTTAGCCTGACATTTTTCTTTGGGAGAGCGAATACCCAGTTTTTATGGGCACCCAGTTCACACTTCCTCCCTGGGCGCTGTGGGAGCGGAAGGAAGTTCACCTCTCCCCCCTCCCTCCCTGCAATCTTCTGGGACACGACACAGGTCCCAAAAGATTGCCCGACCATTTACAGCACGCAGCGGGGCTCGTTCATGTGTAGTGCGCACACAGCCATGAAGCCACAGCTAGGCACCCACCATTAGAAAGTTGGTGCTGTGGAGAGAAGGGGGAGAAAAGGGGGAGAGGAGTGTGGCTTTGTATGCCCGCATCGCTGGACTGCGGGACAGGGGAGTGTGATTATTAAAAGTCAGCAGCTACAATTTTTGTAGCTGCTGACTTTTAAATGGGTGGAATTCCACCTTAACTACAAATAAGCATATAATAAGGCTTACCTGTAGGTAAAATGAATATTTCCTAAGCCTGCACAGTTAAGGAGATATTCACCCTGCATGCACCTGCTGACATCAGCGGCGTATGCGCTCTGAAGGTCCAGCATACTCTCTGGAACTTCAGAACTTTTGCATTGGATTTGGAACACACACTGGCTCCATAGTGATTGTGGAGCAGTGGCGCTCTCCCTATAGGCTTAGCTTGTCATTTCAGGTGCCCCTTTTCTTAGGCACAGTGATATGAGTGGGACAGATGAATCCTTTCCATTCATTCTGATAATTTCCCTGGGCTGCTGGTGTATGCAAGAAAGCAGAAAGTGCTATTGAAGTGTGGAACATATAGGGCCAGATTCAGCAAGACTTGCGCTGGAGTAATTCGATATGCGCCGTGTAACTGTGAAGATGCGCCGTCGTTTCTATGTGGCCGTACCCACCAAACTAGATGCGACAGAAAACGGGCCATTTCCGATCGGCTTAACTTTCCGACGCCAGAGTCTCATCAGCGCATAATTTCGCTTGGCGCATCAGTCGCGCCTATTGATTTCCCCTGCAAATATGCAAATGAGGGAGATTTCCCGATACGCGAACGGATTAGCACCATACGCCGGCTACATGCGCCGCGCGTATCTCGTCCGTCCGGCGCAAAGTTATTTCTACAAATAGCTGCTTTATCTTTACTCCAGACGGCCACAGGTCAGCAGGAGAGCAGCTACAGCAGCGTTACCGACGATAAGAGCTAGCTGAGCACCCCCACTTGCAGGACAACACCTCTGTCCATGCTTGTCTGTCAACTTTTACAGCCATGGAGGAAGACATCATAGGTCTCCATAGCCGAGATGACGGCTGACAGCTCCTGGCCTTTAGAGTTCAGCTTTCTCCTGTGTGTTTGCGGGGAACGGGAGCAGCCATCTCAGAACAAAAGTAACTTCACTGCGGGGAGGGGGAACAGGATATACTTTAGTGCCGGAATAGCGCATCTACGGGCGCATTTAAACACCCAACGGAACGCATTGCGCTGAAGTTTCCCGTGAAGTGGTGCCGACGGAAGTTGTGAGCATGCGCACAAGGGGGCAGAGTGAAGCCTCACTAACTGCGCATGCTCCGTGGATGATGCGCTGAACGTAAGCCTCTGCGCTGGGCTCCGCCCATCATTTACATATGATCACACCCACTTCCACTTGCGTCGGGTTACGCCAGCGCATTATCGTTACTCTGGCGCAAGTTTACGCGCAACTGCTATGTGAATAACAGTACTTGCGCCGAAAGTGTCGGCGGAGTAACGTAAATGAGAAATGTTACTCCAAAGTAAAGAAGCGCCCATCTACCTAAATCTGGCCCATAGAGCTCAAAAGGGAAATCTGATTCTCAAAGCGCTATTTGACCTTTCTTTTGTTAAAGGGTCAAATTGCTCCAGTACTGGTTCACTAAAGTGGATTGTTGCACACTGTTTACACAAAATTATGGCCTTGCTATAATTTAATGTTTACTATTTGTTTGGACCCTTTCACATGGGCGGACTGTCTAGGTCTGCCTGTTTTATTTTTAAGCGGAGCTGAACAGATGCACCATACATGTATACGGATGTCAGTGGTGACTATGTCAGATCTGCTAAAATCAGACATATGGCGATACGTTCGCCATTCGTCCTGGCGGATTGGATCGGATGAGATCTGATGAAAACACACATACTGTCCGATTTCATCCTATCTATACATAGGAATCAGCGGCACTCGACAGGCCCCTCCCCGCTCAGTGAGCAGAGACAGACCTGTCACCCGCCGGCACAGTGAAGATGAACAGAGAGATCTCCCGCTGAGCTGGTGGACTCCGCTAAAACGAATTCAATGTCGAAGGGGCCTTAGACAATATATATATATATATATATATATATATATATATATATATATATATATTATTTTTTTTTATGTGATATTGCACTTAATAGGATTGCATATTTTCCACATATATATTTTCCCTTTTTATTAGCTTTGTATATGTACACATTTTTTGACACTTTTTAAGGTGTTTAGTTACTTTTGTCTTTTTATTTATAATACAGCAGGTTGCAAAGCCACAATAATTAAAGAAAGATGCAAATATAAGTTAGAGAATATCGACACAAATTGAGGGTAATTTCTCTTTTAACCACTTGACTACTGGGCACTTAAACCCACTTAATAACCAGACCAATTTTCAGGTTTCGGTGCTCTCACATTTTGAATGACAATAACTCAGTCATACAACACTGTAACCAAATGAAATTTTTGTCCTTTTTTTCCCCACAAATAGAGCTTTCTTTTGGTGGTATTTTATCACCTCTGCGTTTTTTTTTTTTTTTCACTATAACTGAAAAAAGAACGAAAATTTTGTAAAAAAAATGAATTTTTCTTCATTTCTATTATAACATTTTGCAAAAAAGAAATTTTTCTTCATAAACTTGGCCTAAAATGTACACTGCTACATATCTTTGGTAACAAAACAAAAAAAATGTAGATATTATTTAGTCTGGGTGAAAGTTATAGGGTCTAAAAGCTATGGTACCAATTACTGAAAATTGATCAATTTGATCACACCTGATGTACTGACAGCCTCTCTCATTTCTTGAGACCCTAACATGCCAGAAAAGTACAAATACCCCCCAAATGACCCCCTTTTGTAAAGAAGACATTCCAAGGTATTTAGAAAGAGGCATTGTGAGTTTTTTTAAGTTGTAATTTTTCCCACAATTCTTTGCAAAATCAAGATTTTTTTCATTTTTATTTTCTTTCCACAAAATGTTCATATTAGCGGGTTATTTCTCACACACAGCATATGCATACCACAAATTACACCCCAAAACACATTCTGCTATTCCTCCCGAGTATGGCGATACCACATGTGTGAGACTTTTACACAGCATGGCCACATACAGAGGCCCAACATGCAGGGAACGCCATCAGGCGTTCTGGAACACCCAGACCAATTCTGACATTTCTCTCCTACATGTAAAAATCAACACTTATTTGCTAGAAAATTACATAGAACCCCAAAACATTATATATGCTTTTTTAGCAAAGACCCTAGAGAATACAATGGCGGTTGTTGCAACTTTTTATCGCGCATGGTATTTGCACAGCAATTTTTCGAACACATTTTTTTTGGAAATAAAACAGTTTTGTGCTTTTTAAAAAAAAAAACATTAAATTTAGCCCAATGTTTTTGCATAATATGAAAGATGAAGTTACGCCGAGTAAATAGATACCCAACATGTCACCCTTCAATATTGCACACGCTCGTGGAATGGCGCCAAACTTTGCGACTTAAAAATCCCCATAGGTGACGCTTTAAATATTTTTACTGGTTACATCATTTTAGTTGGAGAAGAGGTCTAGGGCCAAAATTATTGCTCTCGCTCTAACGTTCGCAGCGATACCTCACATGTGTGGTTTGAACACCGTTTTCATATGTGGGCGGGACTTGCGTATGCGTTCGCTTCTGCATGCAAGCTCACAGGGACAGGGGCGCTGTATGCCCAGAGTATTGCGGAGTATGCCCAGAGTATTGCAGAGTATGCCCAGAGTATTGCAGAGTATGCCCAGAGTATTGCGGAGTATTGACAGAGTATTGCCCCCCAGAGTATTGCCCCCCAGAGTATTGCCCCCCAGAGTATTGCCCCCCAGAGTATTGCCCCCCAGAGTATTGCCCCCCAGAGTATTGCCCCCCAGAGTATTGCCAGAGTATTGCCCCCCAGAGTATTGCCATAGTATTGCCAGAGTATTGCCCCCCAGAGTATTGCCAGAGCATTGCCCCCCAGAGTGTTGCCAGAGTATTGCCCCCCAGAGTATTGCCCCCCCAGAGTGTTGCCAGAGTATTGCCCCCCCAGAGTATTGCCCCCCAGAGTATTTCCAGAGTATTGCCCCCCAGAGTATTGCCCCCCAGAGTATTGCCCAGCATTGCAGAGTATTGCAGCAGGGATGGCTAAGGAGGGAGGGATGGATGGGTCTGTGACTGCATTTGTCACAGATCCAGCCCGCAGCACTGGCGCTGCCATCCGATCCCTCCCCTCTCCTCTCACACTGTACCGATCGGTACAGAGAGAGGAGGGAGGAACCGGCGTCATCAAATGACGCCGGTCTGTTTACATCTGATCGCGCCGTCATTGGACGGCGCGATCATGTGGTAAACCGCCGCTATCAGCGGACATTCCCGTGTGCGCGCCCCAGGGGGCGCGCGGGAGCGCGACTCTGGAATCACGTTATATAACGTGATCCCAGAGTTAAGCAACCACCTTGCCGCCGTTATTTTTCGGCAGGTGGTTGCTAAGTGGTTAAACAGTTGGCACTGGAACAGGTATCCCCAATTTAACATGGACTTTGTCCTCTTGTTCCAGAGTGGGTGTTGAGGAATGCCCGGTACAAAAGTCTATGAAACTCAGAAGGTTATTTCATCCATATTTATTGAATAAGAGCACCAAGAGAAGCCAACACGTTTCAGGGGAAAAACTCTCAGGGCTGAGGTTGTGGAAAGGATTGGACTAACAGTGAGATGCAATTAGAATATCTTAATGAAGCTCGATCTTGTCTGCTAAATCTGTCAAAAAAGTATTTTACATATGCACACCAGCTCTTTTTCTGGTGACAACTGTAAAATTCTGTATTTGCCACCAATTTCTGTCTTAGTGACAATGTACAGTTAGGGTAAGGGCCCTTTCACATGTGCGCACCGTATGTCCGTATTTCATCCATCCGTTTTCAGATGAAATACAGACATACATGTATCCCTATGGGATAACGGGTGTCAGCGGATGAACATCCGCTGACACCCGCAATTGTCCGCCTCTGCAAAGATCCGCTTTTGCGGACGGAAGAAAACCCTATAGTATTCGTCTGCAGAGCAAATCGGGTGAACACGGACATAAGGTCCATGTTCATCCAATCCCCCATAGGGGAGAGCAGAGAAAAAACAGGGCGGTCCCTGCACAGTGCTGAGCAGACGGACACACGAGGTGGATCAATACTGATCCGCCCCGTGTGAAAGGGCCCTTAATCTAACTATTATTTTTTTTTCTGTTAACGTGTGGTCACGCCCGTTTAGCACCTTATGGATTATATACATTAGGATTTGAGCACATGTATATCTTATTACAATCTACCTAGTAGGATACAAACAGAAATAACAACTTGATGGGGTTTCTTATACTTCCCTATGTTATACAAAAGCCGCTGAGAGACTGAGCTGGCCGCCCCCTCCACAGCCCAGAGCTCCAGTGAGCAAGGAGTGGTAAGGTCAGAAAGCTGTAACTGACAGTCTGCAGTTCTCTACTCTGAAAACCGAGAATTTGGCGATGTTCGATCACTCGGTTCTCAGTGCAGAGGCGCTGACTGACAGATGCAGAATCGGACCAATGCTCCATTCACCGAAGTAAGTATGATCCAAAAAAAATAAAAAAATATTTTCTTCTCTTTTAAATTGTTATGTGGCCATTAGGCTCCATTCGCACCTGATCGCGGGCGGTATCGCAGCGATTCTCGCCCGTTATTTCAAATTGATGCAAAATGAGGGATGCGCTTGCAATGCCCCTACTCCTAATGGCACCTCAATCACACAGAGATTGTCACGAGGCTAATTGTGCCACAATCACGGCAAATCACAACGCTAGACGATGTCGCCCTAAAAGAACCTCATGTTCCGTTTTTAACAACAAGTTGTGTGTGTTTGCAATTGCAGCACGATTTACCACGTCGGGGTGCCAGTAAGAAGTAATGGCTACACAAATGCGTCCCACTTTTGGCAGCGATTTGAAAGCGCAGGCAGAATCAAGGCGATTCCATCCGCAATCAGGTGTTAATGGAGCCTTATAGATACAGGTTCAGTGCAAAGAGCTTCTCTACATAAAGGAAAGCATTAAAGGATCACTAAAGGACATTTTTTTTTTTAGCTAAATAGCTTCCTTTACCTTAATGCAGTGCTGTTTTCATGTTCTCATTGTTCGTTTTTGCTTTGAAGTAGCTGTAATACTTCTCTGATCTCCACACTTCCTGGTTGTCTGGCTCCTTATGAAAAAACTCATGGCAGATTTTCACTGTGGTCTAAGCTGTGTGTCTAAAACTCCTCAGAACCAATCAGATTCATTTTAAAAACAAAACACTGCCCTGGATTTGTTTGTTTTTGTTCTGTGTGTCTTCTCTACTTCACAGAAACATGAAACTATTTTAAAAACGAAAGTGAAACTAGAGGCACATTATATGATTGATTTTTATCTGTTTTTAATCATTTTTAAAAGGAATCCGTTAACTTGTATGTCTCTATACCCTGTAAACAGTCACTTCAGCAAAAAAAAATGTTTTCCTTTAGTGACCCTTTAACTAGCACAAGCCTAACTCAACACAAATGAAAGTTACTGAGACTTCTGAGTTACGGACTACTTAATCACTTTGTATCCCTTGATGAATGACCTACTTTGGAAAAGCACATTGGACAAAAAAAGATGAAAGGTCCAAAAGAACATAAAAATTAGGGGAGACAAAAAAAATAGGAAACAACTTCTACATTAGCAGAAAGATTTATGTCATATTCACTTTAAATAGGGATGCATTTTGCATCATTAAATATTGAAAACTACTTTACTATACATGGAAACTGAAGTGCTGTGAAGTGTGCTGTGTTGACAAATGATAGAAAGTGGAATCGGCCATTTTGTCATTGTTTAATGTTAGAGTGACTGACTAGAGCGCATTATTGAAAAAAATAACATTTAAGGTTCTCATGGTAGGTCTCGGTGCCCACATAGATTTGAAAAAGAGAAGACCCGAGCTAGGTCTCCTAAATAGAATATCATACAGCAGCTAGCACAATACCCCAATATCAGGTGTATACAAATTACAAATAATATAATGCAGAGCATAAAATAGCAAGTACCTAGTAACAAACAAATAACTTGTGATAAGTAAAAAAAATCACTCTTAATAGATTTCATGTGTCCATAACATACACAAGATTTGTAATAATTAATTGTAATCGATTAGTTGGCCCATTATTATTTTGATTATGTTATTCTTGAATATCTATATGCAGTGGTAAATAACCAACTATATGGTTTTAAATATGGTTCTAAATCTCTAATCACTCTGAGAATAACAGACAGAAGAGATATACTGAAATATATATATAAAAGGGCACTAACTGGACAGTGAAATAGTGGACCTAAAATAATTAAGTGGATAAATGAATATGACATAAAAAGTAAATTAAACAAATAAGTAATGTGATCAAATACATACAATTAAAAATGTGCACAATAATCAAATTTATATAAAAAAAATCATAAAAGTTCATGATTCTCTGTGTTTCAATCATGCCTCAATTAATTCTCTAAGGCCTCGTACACACGAGCAGACAGATTTGTTCAAATCTGTCTGTCCGACAGATTTGAACAAATCTGTCTGCTGGGATTTTGGTTTGCTCGCGTGTACACACGAGCAAACCAAAATCCCCGCCAGCAGACGGCGCGCTGACGTGTCGGTGACGTGGCGGTGACGTTGACGCCGCCACGTCACCGCACCAGGAAGTAAAACACTTCCGCGCATGCGCCGAATCCGGGACGACATGTCTGCTGGTAAGTGTACTAACCAGCAGACATGTCGGGTGGACGGATTCCCACCCGATAGATTTCAAAGCATGCTTTGAAATCTGTCGGGTGGCCAAATCCGTCGGCTCGGCTGTACACACGATCGAATCTGTCTGCTGAAACGGTCCAGCAGACCGTTTCCAGCGGACAGATTTGATCGTGTGTACGAGGCCTAACACTGTGATCCTGAAATTATAAGTGCTCCAAATGCTTCAAACCAATAGTGCTCCACCCAAATGAATATTGAATACGCTCACCAGATTTACCTGGCCAGCAAGTGACCATTTAAGCATGAAGATCAGAAATGCCACTCCGTTCAATTCATAGGTCAATCTCCATCATCATCAGATTCAACATCTGCCTCTCTCCTCCATAAATAATTGGGTACACTCCCATCACAAGACTCCGCCAAAAAGAGCCACAGAAGGCAGGTATAGTGTAGTATTGTATTTATTAAAAAAAAGAAACACTGCACTTGCATATGTCCAATACAGTGGAAATTGGCATAATAGCAGCTCAAGGGTCTGTAGAATCAATCCCACACCGCTGTGTGACGTGCGTTCCAGTGACCTGGCGGAATTTAAGGGCTCCTATCTGTTTGCATGTCAAGCTTCTCTTCTATGCATTTAACACTGTGCGTGCATCATCCCCCACTTCCTGATGCGTGAAATGCATAGAAGAGAGGCTAGAAACATAAACAGAAAGGAGTTCTTAATTTCCGCCAGGTCGCTGGAATGCACGCCACACATCACACATCAGTGCTGGATCGATTCTACAGACCCTTAAGCAGCTATTGTGTCACTTTTGACTGTATTGCACATATGTAAGTGCAGCAGGGTTTTTTTTATAAATATGTTCCATCTCTGCCCCATAGATTTGCTACATTGTAAGTACACAGTCAGTCCCTTTTGTTTAATGAAAATGCAAATAAAGAGGGGAGAGAAGAGAACAGCACTGGATCAAGATTGATCTCAGGTAAGTATTTAAAGTGATACTAAACATGTTATACCTACCTGCTCTGTGCAGTGGTTTTGCACAGAGCAGCCCAGATGCTTCTCTTCTCTGGTTCCTCACCGTCACTCCTGGCCCCTCCCTCCCGTCGAGAGCCCCTACAGCAAGCAGCTTGCTATGGAGGCATCCGAGCCGAGCCACAGCTCCGTATGTCCATTCAGACACAAAGCTGCAGTCCTTTCGCCTGATTGGCTAACTGACTCCAATGGCACCACTGCTGTATCTCAGCAAATCAGGAGGGAGATGGCCGAACAGATGTGTACATTGCTGGACAGAGAGGGGGCTCAGATAAGTATTAGGGGGGCTGCTACACACTGAAGTTTTTTTTTTTTTTTATCTTAATGCATAGAAAGTATTAATTTATTTTGTTCTGCCTATACTAGTTCCCAACAGCTGAGCAAAATATCGCTGTCCCCCTACAACACTCTTGAGGCAATTCCCATGGATTTATACAGAAAGCTGCTGAACATACCATGTGAGACCCTAAAAGCAGGATACACAGAAATAACAATTCTAGCTTTGTTTAATTTAGCATTCCAGAGTCATCTTAACATGCTCATAAAAAAACATACATTACAATTACTAACTGTTGAAAACCATTTGTTTCTAAAATGGTTGTATGACATGAGCCCATAACATTAGAAACACTTCAACCCATTGAAAGTAAATTTACTTCTGTAGTGTCTACCTGCCCCTAACTTCCAACCACATCTGCACATTTTTGCAATTTTATTTCTGTGTGTTGGCACTACTTCTTAGAGCCGGTTGACACTGGGGCGACTCGTCAGGCGGCTCAGCCACCTGATGAGTCACATCCCATTGAAGGCAATGGAACTTTCTAATAGGAGTGATGCAAGAGGTTCCTGTATGACTTCAGGGGCGGCTCTGGGCGACCTGCATTGACTTCTATATAGTCGTTTTTCAGGTTGCCTCTGAAGTCGTCCTCAGGATGACTTGCAGAGTCACCCCCGGAGTCGTGCCGCAGCTATGTGAACCGACACTTATTACCATGTACTGATTATTTCTGATCAGATAGTGAAGCAAAAAAAAAAAAGCAAGCATACCAGCTGGTATACAAAAGTTTTCCCTTACTCTGCCTTTTAAAGCTGTACTGACAATCAGTAGCGTGTGGTGTCTAGGGTGGGCTTAGACAGACAATTGGGTACCATGTGAAGCCATATACAGTGGAACCTCGGATTGCGAGTAACGCGGTTAACCACTTAAGACCTGGACCTTTAGGCAGCTAAAGGACCCGGACAGTTTTTGCGATTCGGCACTGCATCGCTTTAACAGACAATTGCGCGGTCGTGCGACGTGGCTCCCAAACAAAATTGGCGTCTTTTTTTCCCCCACAAACAGAGCTTTCTTTTGGTGGTATTTGATCACCTTTGTGGTTTTTATTTTTTGCACTATAAACAAAAATATAGCGACACTTTTGAAAAAAATGCAATATTTTTTACTTTTTGCTATAATAAATATCCCCCAAAAATATATATAACATTTTTATTTTTTCCTCAGTTTAGGCCAATACCTATTCTTCTACCTATTTTTGGTAAAAAAAAACAAAAAATGCAATAAGCATTTATCAGTTGGTTTGCGCAAAATGTATAGCGTTTACAAAATAGGGGATAGTTTTATTGCATTTTTATAAAAACAATTTTTTTTTACTACTAATGGCGGCGATCAGTGATTTTTTTCGTGACTGCGACATTATAGCAAACACTTCGGACAATTTTGACACATTTTTGGGAGCATTGTCATTTTCACAGCAAAAAATGCATTTAAAAATGCATTGTTTACTGTGAAAATGACAATTGCAGTTTGGGAGTTAACCACGAGGGGGCGCTGAAGGGGTTATGTGTGACCTCTTCTGTGTTTCTAACTGTAGGGGGTGTGGCTCTAGGTGTGACATCATCGATTGTGTATCCCTATAAAATGGATCACACGATTGATGACAGTGCCACAGTGAAGAACAGGAAAGCTGTGTTTACACACAGCTCTCCCCGTTCTTCAGCTCCGGGGACCGATCACGGGACTCCAGCGGCGATCGGGTCCACGGGTCCCGCAGTCCCGGAGTGGAACCTTGGTTTACATGCATAATCCGTTCCAGGAGAATACCTCTAATACAAAGTACTTGCATATCAAAGCAAATTTTCCCATTGAAGTCAATGGAAACAAAAATGATTTGTTCCGCATTGACTTCAATGGCATGCAATACCGTATGCGGGCAGAGGCGGGGGGCGCCAGAGAGCCTCGGAAACGTCCGAAATGGCCCGAGGACAGTTCGGCTGACCTCGGCAAACCTCGGAAAGGCTCGTGAAAGGAGCTTGCGGTATTGCATGCCATTGAAGTCAATGCGGAACAAATCATTTTTGTTTCCATTGACTTCAATGGGGAAATTTGCTTTGATATGCAAGTACTTTGTATTAGAGGTATTCTCCTGGAACGGATTATGCACGTAAACCAAGGTTCCACTGTATTAGCTTATTTCCATTGCAAAGAAAGACAATGAGGTTGATTTACTAAAACTGGAGAGTGCAAAATCTGGTGCAGCTCTGCATGGTAGCCAATCAGCTTGTAACTTCAACTTGTTCAATTATGTTTTGACTAGGGTTGTCCCGATACCACTTTAAGACCAAGTAAAGGTACAGATGCTTTTTTTTCCAAGTACTCGCCGAATACCGATTACCAATACTTTTTTAATCTCATGTGACAGTGACATATGTGTCAGTATTTTTTTTTTTACAATGAGACAGGGAAAGGGACTAGGGACACAGATTTCCAGTCCCTTTCTCAGCAGCGCTAAAAATGAATGGAGAGAAGTCAGCAGCTACATTCATAAACTGAAACATTGTAAACAATTTACAATGTTTCAGTTGTGTGAATGGACAGAGTCAGTGATCACTGACTCTGTACATTCAGAAAAGGTAGGAGCCAGATTTACTGGCTCCTACCTCTGCTCTCCATTCTGACAGAGGCAAATGCTCAGTATCGGTACTGATACTAGTACTAGTATTGGTATCTGGACAACCCTAGTTTAGACAAAACAAAATGGAAGCTGATTGGTTTCTATGCAGAGCTGCACCAGATGTTGCACCCTCCAGTTTTAGTAAATCAATCCAAAGTATTACCTAATGTCTTGATTTTTGATTATATGAAAGTCAATTTTAAAATTGTAAAACGATTTTACACAAAAGTCTAATTTACAACCAGGTCCCAATATTTGGAAATGATGAACTCAATTAGATTATGACTTGACATTAATAATAGAGGTTAGCACCCAAACAATTTTCACAGAGAGATGTTTCCAACTTGTACAGACTCTCTGTGACTGATACGATTGTTTCCTTAAAAACAAATACAAGACTCTTTAAAAGCCCAACTCCAGTTTGTTTGTTTTTTCAATTCTATAAACATTTTCCTCTGCTGCATCAGGCCTTGGATGCAACATTGCGCATTTCCAAATCTCTGTATGACTCCTTGAGCCCTGCCTGTCCATTAGATGCCATCCCACTTTCTGGTGTCATCTTAACTCTTACAATAAGGCCCCTTTCACACTTGGGCGGGAGGTGCGCTGACGGTATAGCGGCGCTATACCGTCGGAATTGCGGCGGTATTCGGCCGCTAGCGGTGCGGTTTTAACCCCCCCTGCTAGTGGCCGAAAAAGGGTTAATACCGCCTGCAATGCTCCTTCACTGCTCTAAAGATGTGTCAGCAGGACTTTTGGAGCGGTCATGCTAGCACATCGCCTTAATGTGAAAGCCCTCAGGCCACCTGAAAAAATCCTCAGTGTGAAAGGGGCCTAAGTCTAAGCAGTCATGAAAACACCATATGTAGTGCTCAAATCTATGGGCAATTGTGTCATCATGCAACCTGGATACTCTGTGGTCATGTCCTCACAACCCCCCCCCCCCCCCCCCATCTTTACGTCAGCATGTTCTGATATGGAAGCACTGGTGATGCCTGCCAAAATACAGCTGCTAGAGACAAGGAGGAATAAGCAGTGGTCATCATGTAACCTGCTAATAATGTTTTTTTTTTTTTTCTTTTTATCAATAGCGTAATTAATGGAATTTTTACAATATCAAAAGACTGTTGTTTTTGTTTTGCCAACTACATGTGCCAAAGTGTGCAGGGAGGGTGGAAGTTGGCCAAAAAAGTGTTACTAAACCCACAACAGTAAAATCAGACTGTAAATGCAATATATCATGCTTGTTATACTCACTGTGGAACATAATTAGTTGTCTGCATAGCATAACATGGTTGATTAATCCTGTCTTCTCTGTTCCTTCCATTCTTCCACAGTCCCCAAACCATCTCCTGATTGAACAGATAGAACAATCTGCACATGCTCAGTTTGGTGTGTATTGCTAGAGAGTTTGTTTTCCTTAGGAGAGTGCATGTGATCAGCACAGGGCCAATCAGTACTGTCCAGACAGAGGGTCAGGGGTCCTGAAACCTCATAGGGTGGTCAGAGTTGAATGAAAACTCCTCTTACAAGTTTTAACCAGACACTGATAGAAGTCAAAAGACTGCTAAATACTGCTGATGAGAAAAGGTATTTAGCAGTTGTTTACAAAGTAATTGCATTTGCATGTTCTGTGTACTGCGGGGGATTAGACATAGTGAATACAGGCTCCTGGGCTTAGTAACACTTTTAAAGTATAAGTGCACGGTCTTTATATTATTAGTTGAGTTTAACAAGAGCAGACCACACAAGTACTATAAACCTAAGCACTAACTTTTAACGACCTCTTTTCTATAAACAAAACACTGCTAAATTCTATAATATGTCTTATTCTTCCACATAAAAAGTCCTATTTAAAAAGGTCTGTAATTGTTAATGAGAATAACCTTAGCATTTCACACCTGAATAATGTAGATCTATATTTGCAGCTTTGCCTTTAAAGGACCTGAATAGCACAGTGGGTTGTCGCAGATGAATATTTTATATTATTGTATAGCACCACATTTTCTACACTGTCAAACTCTAATCCTCACATACTAGGAATCGGCATTCAGATTACAATATTATCATTGTAAAGTAGATTATTCCTCCATTTGCTGATTCGCCACATATGGAAATAAATGCACTTTAATTCTGTATTCTGTCATCCTTATAAACATAAAATGTACATTAACTGTGCAGGCTGTGCAAGAAAACAGCAATAAAACCATGACGATAAAAAAAAAAAAGAAAAAAAAAAATTCCAACCAGAAATATCATTATATTTGGTACTGGTTGTGAGTGAACAAGGAATAGCGGTAATGGCAAAGATACAAAGAATGGCGAGGTGGGGTATCAGGCAAAGTAACAGGGTATTTCACCATCCTGAATTTTGGCTGTCAGGAGGGAACCTGGTGGGATACAATAAGATGTATGCTGACCAGTGGAAATGCATTTTCAAATAACGTGGTGTATCAGAATTCTCTCCTATACTGTATATTAGTATTGATACTCAGAAAACATGTTACCAGTCCTTCGATGTGGTGGCTGCACTAGTTTCCTTTTTTAGACTTAATTTTCTTTATTTTCATCTGGTAATCTGACCATATGTGCAGCTCAACGTACTTCTTGCTTAAAAGTTCCCCCACACTAGATGGAGAAGCAACATAACCACCCTTGGGCAGCAGTGTTGTCAATCTGAGGAGGGGGTAGTATTAGATGTACTGCCAAATTTAGGTGGATCTAATTAGGCAAACTCCAGCTATCATTTAACATTTTGAGATTTTTTACATAAATGAATTAAAGATGATCAGTGTAAGGACGCTTGTCACTGGGAAATGGTTTGTCGCAATCCTCCAACCGCCACCATTGCTGGATAGCTTGGTTTATTAAAGGCAGTTGAAAAATAACAGACTTATTGGCTGCATCACTAGGTGAAAATAAAGTTAAAAAAAGCCTAAAAAATATTACAATAAATTAACAATAGTGACTGCATTTTCACAGGTTTTAACCACACTGCAAATCCCAACCGCAAGAATCTACTGACTCCTGCAGCTGGGATTGACAGTTGTTGGCAGATAGCTGCAATGACAAGCTGTCGGTGGCCGTATTCGTGATTGTTCATACAGCCAACAATTACCTGCAGTGATCATAGCTGGATGCACTTTGAAGGCTTCTAAAGAAGTATTTATAAAATGTGTCAAGCCAAACTCTGCCACACCAAGAAATGAATATGTTATACAATATTGAGAATATGAACTCTTGATGGTGTGAGATTAAGGGGGGCACACAGTAAGGTGCTGTTCCAAGAGAATGCCAGCCTATTCTATGTAAAAAATATATCTGAATTTGTTTTGAATAAATTATTGATCTTAAAGTGGATGTAAACCCCCCAAATTTTTTTTTTTTTTTTTGATGTCACAATGTAGAGTATAAGATTTCCTATCATCTGTGCCCAGTCTTGCCACACAGAGTTAATCCAGCGCTGAGTAATCCTCTTGTAATGTTCAGTGCAAATTAACAGAATTCCAGATAAAAACTTGCCAAATTATAAAGTCCGTTTCTCTGTTTTTGCTTTCAGTGACAGGTTATTTACATATCTAGCTTTGACATGTTTATCTTATGTTATTTTTTGTTTATCATAACATGAGGTGATCCAAAGTTCATTGTATATTACCAGGATGTGTTATGTGGGGGAGGGGTGGATTTCTCAGTTTTTATACCTCATGTTATGATAAACATAACATATGATAAACATGTCTGAGCTAGATATGTAAATAACCTGTCACTCAAAGCAAGAAGAGAGAAGACTTTTTTTTAGGCAGGTTTTTATCTGGAAGGCTGTTCATTTTACTGAACATTGAAAGAGGATTACTCAGATCTGGATTAACTCTGTGTGGCAAGACTGGGCACAGATGATAGGAAATCGTATACTCTACATTGTGACATCGAAAAAATTTTTTTGGGGGTTTACATCCACTTTAAATATAACACAATTCACAACTCATGTTACCGGCAGGAGGGTCTTCCATTTCTGTATGTATCCAGGCAGCACTATCTGAGTTTTTTTTGCTTTTCTTAGATTGGCTAGCTTATATGCTGGGAATTGTTTGTTTTTTATCATCATGCATACATAGAATATGATGGTATTTACATCTTGGGCTTGTCTGCAGTTATTAATTTAGGAAATGATTCTGCCACCCTTTGGTGCTCATCCTGCGATGTCCATTGTTGGATTTTGACATTCCCCCATCTGCCTATATATATCTATATAACAGGAGTCTAAAAAACTCTTTGAATATTTTGTATATGTTGGTTAATATTTGCCTTGCCACTCATGAAGAAGCACATAGCGAAACATGTAGCATGAAAATCGGCCTTTCATAACTACATTCAGGTCCCTTTCACACGGACGGACCGTTAAAATTGACATGCTGTCAGTTTCCATCAGATCACTCCATAGGAGACAGCGGTGCCCGACAAGCCCCTCCCTGCTCAGTGAGCAGAGAGTAGTTTGTCATCCGTAGGCTTAGCAGAGATCTGGAGTCCGCCTAGTGTGAAAGCAGCCTTAGCCCTACATGCTTATCTGTAGTATTGTGATGATTTTATATATATATTTCTGTATTCAAAGAGTCAACTTTTTTTTATATTTTGATATAAAATAAAAATAATTTTTATTGAATATATAAATGTTTGTTATCTGTGTGTGGTACGACAAAAATGCCCCATCCTATCCTTTTCCATAACACAATTAAAGGGGTTGTAAAGTTACAAGTTTTTTTACCTTCATGCATCCTATGCATGAAGGTAAAAAAACATCTAGCAGCACCGCCCCCCCCCGAGCCCCCGTTGTACTTACCTGACCGTTCGAATCTCCCGGGCGCGTCCACGTCGTCCTCTTCGGTTCCCAGCCTGGCCGTTGATTGGCTAGGCTGGGCGGATTGATAGCAGCGCAGCCATTGGCTAGCGCTGCTGTCAATCAGAGCGGATGACGCGGCGCGCTGGGGGGCGGAGCCGAGTGATACAGTCGGCAGCTATGGCCGCCGCTGTATCAC
Organism: Rana kukunoris; assembly: GCA_029574335.1. Lineage (NCBI taxonomy): Eukaryota > Metazoa > Chordata > Amphibia > Anura > Ranidae > Rana > Rana kukunoris. Next base: position 84,205,982 of record CM056049.1, read on the forward strand.
GGGAGCGCGCTCGCAAAAGCTTTCCTCCATGCGAGCGCCCTCGCATGAAGAGGGAAAGCTTTTGCGAGGAGGAGCCCAGACAGTCGCCGAGGGACCCCAGAAGACAGCTTTCCGGGCCACTCTGTGCAAAACGAACTGCACAGTGGAGGCAAGTATCACATGTTTGTTATTTTTTTTTTTTAAATCCCTGACTTTAGTGTACCTTTAATATTTCACAAATAAAATCACAGGAAATTAGCGTTTGTTGTTTTTGATATAATAATGTTTTTGGCATTGAGCACTGTGCCGAGAATGTACCCTGGACTGCATTATGTGGAGCTCAACGTACATTCTAAAACAGACTACCAACAGGAAGGTAAGTTTCATTTATTGCAGAAGCGACATAGCATATCACTTCTGCAATAAAATGTCTGAAAAACAAGTAACACTTTATTCCCACTTTAAATGACAGTGAAAATGAATGAATTAATGCTTTGTCAAGTATGGTGACTGGGTAGCTTATTTCCAGGAATTTTTTTCTTACAATTTTCATTGTGTTTCCTTGTCCTCAAATGAAGAGAACTCACATGAACGGTGATACAGCAAAAATTGTGCACAAAGGTTAAAAAACCACCTCTGTACACCTATGAGGGGAATATAAATTTCAAAGACTTGCTTTTAGAGTAGATCCAATGGATACGTGTTTAAAGCTTCTACACATACGACCTCTGATCCCTCCTGTATTGAATTGTATTGTGACTGTACTGTCTTCCCTGAAGTTGTAAAGTGCTGCGCAAACTGTTGGCGCTATATAAGTCCTGTATAATAATAATATTTAACAAGCAAAGGTCGTTACAGGTGTCGCATATGAAATGTGTGTAATGACATATTATTCAGCCCTACTTATTTTTCATCCCCACCCTGAGAGTCCTTTCCACATCTGCAAATATTTTTATTTTAAAACAGATTTTTGTTTGAAAAAAAGAAATGAAAATCTGGCAGGGGTTCTGAAACCTCTCTACTTAGATAAAAAAAAATGGGCTACAATTTATTGATGTCAATTTAATGGCATCCTGACAGGTTCCCTCTAAAGCAGTGGTTCTCAACCTGGGGGTCGGGACCCCCTCGGGGGTCAAATTATGATTTTCCAGGGGTCACCAAATCCTGGGCTGTTCTTGAAGCCCGCACCACTCTCCCGGCCTTTTTGCGGCTGGCCAGTGTGTGGCCGCCCAGCTGGGCTGTTCCTGAAGCCCAACGGCCGCCCACTGGGCTTCTTTGCAGCCGCCCATTCAGATCACAGCATGGCTGGGGGCCAGAGACTAGAGGTCTGCTGACTGGTGAGGAATGTGAAGTGGGAGTGGCTGGAGGAGACCTCATCTCCTGATTTCAGCATAGGGGTCACTGCTTCGAGACACCACCTAGTGGGAGACATAGTAACACCACTTGTGATTATAGTTGCCATTAAAAGTTCCCACTGCAGTCCCCAGATCAGCAGATGACCTTGATTAAGAGCACCTAAGCTGGTTGATCAGAACTCCCCCCCTTCCAGCATTGCCACTCATCCTACTCCCCCCACCAAGGTGTAAGAGAAGGAATAAAAATAGAGAATACATGGAAGGAAGAGGAAAAGAGGGGGAGGAACAAAGAAAAAGGGTGAGAAAGAGCAAGAAAGACGGCTAGAGAGAGGGATGGGGGGGGGGGGAGAGAAATTAGGATAGAGAGAGATAAAAGGGAAAGAAAGGTGAACAATGATAAGGAGTGGTACATCCTAAAATGTACCATATGAGGTTTTAATACTGTATGAGTTCAGGGGACTCAGGGAGCGCTAAATGTCCGTGGGTTAGGGGTACAAATTACTTGTCTTGCCTTGGATGCTGACAACCCACGCTACGAAAATAATTTTACTGTTAGGGGTCCCCACAACTTTTTTTTTTATTAAGGGGTCACGGCACTAAAAAGGTTGAGAACCACTGCTCTAAAGAGATCTTGTCCTGAAAATGTTGGTGGAAGAAACATCTTGAAGTAAGTTGTAAGTGATTTTACTGCATGTTGGTGATGTTCGATCTTGCAATAGATGGGCATATGGATGATGTTACAAATGCTTTTTTTCTGTGTTATGTGACCAGCACACAACAGATCTTGTTTAATAAAACCTTCATGAAGGGGTTGATTTTGGGACTACAATAAAGGGGGTGGGGGGTGTAATTGAATGACATTCAATTATTCTTAGCTTATTTGAAGTATGCAATGGTGACAGGCTCTCTTTAAGGAGTAGGTAAAAGCCATGGTTATTGTTGCACCGTACATCATTTTGTTTTTGATCTGGAATATTTTAAATTCCTCTACAATACAGATACACAAGTACAGTCCTAAACTCGAGCAGGTTAAGAGGATGCACAGGATAACAGATGTACCATGACAGGTTGGGCCCCAGGCAATATCAGCATAAGAAGGATGCACAGTAACATGTTTCTTTATGTGCAGCCATTTCCAAACACTTCACCATCACCTTCAAGTACAGCTGTTTTTACAAAGCACATAAATACACAGAAATCTGCAACATTTGAAATGTGTTATAGCAACTTATGACTTTAAAGGGTACAGTACTGTAAATAAAGTGAATGTAAACCCACTCTCATCCTTTCTAAATTAATGCGATGGTGCTGGATATAAGGATATAGATGCCTCCTGCATGTATCCTTACCTGTCAAATGCTTCCACTCTGTCTGTTATAAGAACTGAAAAACTGCAGATTCTGTGGGTGGGTCTGTCGTCTGGAGCTCGGTGGGTGGAGTTGTGATGTCAGACTCTCCCCCCTCCTCTACAATCACCCTTGTCAACATGCATTTTTCCTATGTATTTCTTACACTAAATTCTGCTATGATCACCAACATCCAGTCAAAATCCAGAAAAGTAACCACATGACGTCAGAAAAGGAACGGGGGTGGGAATGAAAAAATAATGGCTGTCTCCAGGCTAGTGCATGAGATATGTAAATAACATGTCATTTACAGCAAGGGGGCAGAACGGACTAAGGTTTTTCTCTGTAAGTCAGTTTTATTTCACTGAACAATAAAAGAGGATTGCTCAGAGCTGGATTAACTCTGTGTGGCAAGTCTGGGCACAGATGATAGGAAATCTTATACTGTACATTGTGACATCAAAAAATAAAAAATAACATTTCGGGTTTACATCCACTTTAACCCCCCCTGGCGGTATTCTCGAGTCTGACTCAGGGTTAGATTTCTGTGCTGCGATCGGTAACCCTGAGTCAGACTCGGGCTAGCCTCGCTGAATCCACAGGCAAGGTTTACTGGTGCTGGAGCTAGTCCCCGGACGCCCCATTGGGCTTCTCCCAGCTGGTGGTGTTCCTTGGATCCTCCCCGTTCCAGCCGTGGCGCAGCGCGCGAGCGCGCTCCTGGGCGTGCGCGCAGCGTTTTGACGCCGCGCTGCTGTGTCGGGGATGACGACTTTGTCGGGGCTGGTTAGCTCTCCGGGAACGCCGAGGAAGCCACACGTGGGCTGCCATTTCGGCGGCCATAAGCCTCCCCATGGCTCAATGGAGGGAGGCAGTCCACCTGCATGTGATCATTTGATCACCACACCCACAAAGGGGCATATATAAGGAGCAGCTCATTAGGGAACCATCACAAGGTTCCATGTAAGCCAGATTGGATGCTATTGCATCTCTGTCCCTATTTTTTGGCATTGTGTCCTTTCCTAGAATGCATAACTGCAGTCTGGGTTCCATAACTATATTTATCCAACCTCAACCCTTGATTTTATCAGGTAAATATCTCACTTATTTATGCATTTTAAGATCCTTTCACTCTTCACCACACTCACTCACACCATCCCCCATTTAATTGGGGGACTAATCATCCACCTTTCTATTTTTTATTTCACTCTCACCATATTGTTTCTCACTTCAACTTTCACTCTTATTTCACACACTTATTTCACCATTGGTTTGTCCTATTTTGGCAATCACCCACCTTATCAGTTTACACTCACTATCTCATTCACTTGTATTCACTGATTCTCATTACAGCAATCTTTTACCTAATTTATACTCCCAATTATCTTACTCGTATTGGACCCCTAAGTATGCCTTTACTCTCCCTATATATGTTGGCAATTGGCATTTGCCCTTAGCCCTTTTACCATTATATTACCCTAATATATGTACCCATACTAGAGCTGCAACTAACGATTATTTTCATAATCGATTAATCGGCCGATTATTTTTTCGATTAATCGATTAATCGGATAAAATCATTAAAAAAACGTAATGTGAAATTTTTTCGTTTATTTAACAGTAATAATGAAAAAACATGTTACACTCAAACGGCAGATTAAAAAACGTTTAACATCACACAACTTTGCAGCAGTACTATTCCTACCCGGGAACACCAATGCTGGGGCACTATTCCTCCCGGGAACACCAATGCTGGGGCACTATTCCTCCCGGGAACACCAATGCTGGGGCACTATTCCTCCCGGGAACACCAATGCTGGGGCACTATTCCTCCCGGGAACACCAATGCTGGGGCACTATTCCTCCCGGGAACACCAATGCTGGGGCACTATTCCTCCCGGGAACACCAATGCTGGGGCACTATTCCTCCCGGGAACACCAATGCTGGGGCACTATCCCTCACGGCAGTTAGGTGCCAGAAAATGCGCCCCATCCCGACGAGCTTGCGCGCAGAAGCGAACACATACGCATGAGGTATCACCGCGATTGTTGGAGCGAGAGCAATAATTCTAGCTCTAGACCTCCTCTGTAACTCAAAACATGCAACTTGTATTTTTTTTAAACTTCGCCTATGGAGATTTTAAAGGGTAAAAGTTTGACGCCATTCCATGAACGGGCGCAATTTTGAAGCGTGACATGTTGGGTATCAATTTACTCGGCGTAGCATTATCTTTCACAATCTAAAAAAAAATTGGGATAACTTTACTGTTTTATTTTTTAATTAAAAAAATAAAAAATCCAAAAAAGTGCGCTTGTAAGACCGCTGCGCAAATACGGCGTGACACAAAGTATTGCAACGATCGCCATTTTATTCTCTAGGGTGTTAGAATAAAAAAAATATATAATGTTTGGGGGTTCTAATTATAGGGAAGGAGATGGCAGTGAAAAATTACATTACAGTTGCTGTTTAACTTGTAATGTCAAACGGCCACCACCAGATGGCGCCAGCTCACAGAAGGAAGAGCTTGGGACTTCACAAGGCCGCAAAGCCGCGGCCTCAATTAGTGTTTGCCGCGGACCCGCGGCGATCGCGCGGTGGAGGTGGTGGGGGCGCACGGAGACACACGATCCTGTGCCTTCGTGCACCCCCACCTCCCCCGCTGCTCGATCGCGGCGGGCCCGCGGCAAATGGTAATTGAGGCCGCGGCTTTGAATGGGCGGACCAATTATTCGATAATGAAAATCGTTGACAACGATTTTCATTATCGATTATTATCGATAATATCGATTAATCGTTTCAGCTCTAACCCATACAGTTAATTGGCTGTATTCCAGCATTTTACTTTTTAACCAACCTACCCGAAATAATTATTTCCACTAATCATGGGCTTTATGGGTGTTCCTCTGCAGGTGGCTGCCCCTCCGTTGCTCCTGGCGGGTGCTCTTTGTGTGGCTCCTTGCAGGTTCCCTGGGGTGGGCCCCTCCGCCACTTTGGGTGGGCGGGGGCAGTCAGGCCCCTCCGGACCTCACAGCGGCTTTTTATGTTATCCATTTCCTGATTCAGTGGTAACTATATCATTATGCCATTTTATTGTTTTATATGCTGTCATGTACTTACTTTGAACTTATACCATAATATTATTATTTTCTAGAAACATTTTTGCCCCCTGAAGAGACCGGATTGGTCGAAACGCGTCGGGGCTCAACGATACAAAACTGTATATGTATTATCTATGCATACTGTATTCAGGAATGTTGACCTTGATTTTATTTATACAAATGTTCCAACCTGTTCTAACTCATGTGGGTATCGGGGATTTTGGCAATAAACAGTGTTTTATATAACCTATACAATACTTCTATATATTTTTTTATATTGCTGCCTAAAAGCCCATTTGGGGAACCCTTCTCTCTCTCTCTTTTTTGCAATTTCGGGGCGAGCAGCTTAATTACGTTCTCAATATGTGTCCTTTCTCTTTCAGGTTTACTTACCTTGTCCCTGGATCCAGCGATGCATCCGTGCTGTGTGAGCGAGTGGGTCCTTGCTCGATTCACACAGTGTCCCCATGTGCCACCGAGCTCCATTCCCTGCGACGTTACGACGCACGGGGGCGAAGAAAGGCGCCATATTCAAAAAAGTAAACAAACACTATACATACAGTATACTGTAATCTTATAGATTACAGTACTGTATGTAAAAAATACACACCCCCTTTGTCCCTAGTGGTCTGCCCGGTGCCCTGCATGTACCTTTGTATAATAAAAACTGTTCTTTCTCCCTGCAAACTGTAGATTGTCCATACCAACCAAAAGTGTCCCTTTATGTCAAAAATGGTTTTAGATCAGCTAAAAAACAGCCACAATAAATCAGAATCATTTGCAGTATTTAGCAATAGCGATTTGTGGGGAAATTCGTCATAAAAAAAAAAAAAAAATAACAGTGACAATTCTGCAACTGAGCATATTTCAGTGATTTTGATTTGGTTACATTATTGAATAATTTTTACTATAATTATATTATTATTTGTTATAATTATTTAAAATTATTTATTATATTATAATTTATAAAAAAAAAAAAATTTAAATGTCATACCCGGGATGCCTATTAGATTCTTGTTTGGTCAGATTTAAGTGAGTTATTCCTAAGAATTACAAGCCTACAGTATAAAACGCCAAATTTCCTTGCAAATAATGGTACCGCTTTCAGCACCTAAAATCTGAAAGAATCACACCGCCAGGGATGTTAATTCATTATTTCTAAAATTATAGATAAATGGACCATGTAGGCAGGGGTCTAAAGGCTTTACTGTGCACATAAAGAAAAAAAAAAAGAAAAAAAAAGGAAAAACAAACTGAGTTCAATTAATATCAATCTGCCATTCTAGACCCCTAGGGCAGTATTACTCAACTAGGGTTGCATGGAAACCTAAGGTTTCTCCTGAGGTTGCTAGGGTTCTTTGAGCAATGGTGGATTGATCTCCCAACTTCACTGACCACCAATGCAAGGAGGTAATTATCCACAAATCTACAATGTAAGGGGTCACTTTTACAATGACCCCTAATCTTAGAGTGGACAGTAAGTGCGCCACATTGCCAATTCTTATATTTTATTTATTCCAGGTACTTATATAGTGCCATCAATTTACGCAGCCTTTTACATATGTATTATACATTCATATCAGTGTTTTCCCTCAAGGAGCTTACAATCTAAGGTCCTTAGCTCAAATTCATACCCCTACTCGGTCCAATTTAGACAGAAGAAGTGTCCTACACACAACGCGTCCGGGGGCCAGGAGCTTTACACGTCGCTCGGTGACATATCTTGTGAACTCTGTGAGCCGTCAGCTATGTTTACATGCCTTTAAAAACCTTGTAAAATGTGAGTAGCCTGTATAATTTCTATTTAATTGAAGTGATTATTCAGCGGAGGCTCTTTTCTCCTATGTTCCCATGTTCCGGTATCCACGCCGAGACTGACATTGGAAGATTTGCAACACCATTTACATCCTGTTTTCCTTTATGCCCAAGTGACCATCTGTTAACCCAGTGGTCTCGTTCTAAGGTGAGAGTAGCCATCTTCACTGGTGGAGGGACATGCTTCAAGTTTGCTACCCTTTTTTTCTCACGTGGTGAAGACCTTCATTCATCTTATTACAGATCCCTCCCCTTTTCTTCACGAATTGTGTTGGACTTGTGTTTTTTTCACCTTATTTTATATGGTTTGCGCTGCACTTTTTCTTTATTTTTATCCAATTTAGACAGGAGCCAATTAACCTACCAGCATGTCTATGGAGTGTGAGAGGAAACCACAGTACTCAAAGGAAACCCACATAGGTACAAGGGGAACATGCAAAGTCCGGTACAGGTAGTGCAGCAGTTGGGATTCAAACCAACGACCATAGTGCTATTAAAAACATTAACATATAATCACACTAATGTATCGTAAGCTATAGGTATAATCCTTTTTAGAAGGGATCCTTGAGAAGAAGGGCTCCTCAGGGGTAAAAAGATACAGAAAGGCTGAAAATTCCAAATTGCAAAAAAAACAAAACAAAAAAAAACCTTGAAGTGACACTGGACGTTTCATCAAGGCTACAAAAGACAGCATTACTAATGTATCCTTAATGTCAAAAATGAAATTTGTCTGGGTTATTCATTGGAATCAATAAAATTGCTTTTCTAGTACAGTATAAAATAACTACCATATGATAGGTTTCTGTGGGCAATGCAGATGCTTTCATAAATTTGCCATTTCATAACCTGTGTGTTAATTTAAGAGGTATAGAAGAAGTGCACCTCAGGGATCTATTTGCTTTCACCGTCTGAAGCTTTGAGAACATCAGTCTCCATTCTTCGGCATTAACAAATCTAAAGTTCTATTAATTCTGGAGTCCTGCTTTAAGGCTGGTTCACACCAGATGCAGTCCAGTGCATTTTTGGTTAAACCCAGGGTCATATGGTTCAGCAGAGCAACACGAGGATCGGGTTGCAGAGGTTTATCAAAAAGATAACTAAGGATATGAATGACCTCAGACCAGAAAGAGCACACCAGAGAGCAGGCCCAACAGAAGTTTAGATACGTTCCCAAATTCCCACAGCCTCGGAAGAAGAGTGCCGGGTAGCCCGGGACATATTTTGCTATTCTTGCCAACACTTTGTACCTGGTAACCTGTGCTGCTATTTTTTATGAAGATTTGTGGATGGCCGCCCAAACATCAGACCACTCTTCCAAGGTCAGTAATAGATCTGCTACCCATTGAACGGCAAATGTCGGGGAGAGGTAGTTGGACCCAACAAACTCCTATAGTGTTGTGTGATCACTCCCTTAGTGCTCAGATCAGAGATGTTTCAATAGGGACCTTCTGATAGGCTCATAAGTTTTCTTAACCGCTTATGGACCGCCTTCTGCACATATATGTCGGCAGAATGGGACGGATATGCATATCGACGTACCTGTACGTCACCTTTAAATGCCTGTTTGTGTGACGGCATGCTCGCTACCCTGCCGCCATTCCCATGAGTAGGACCGCGGGTCCCGTGGACTGGATCGCCACGGGGATCCCTCCGATCGTCTCATGGAGGTATAGGGCGGGGAGATGCTTGTATAAACAAGTATCTTCCCGCTCTGACTATTGGCAATGACACTGATCTCGGCTCTGTGTACTGTTTGGAACACATCTGGAAAGTGGCAAGACAATTAAAAATTACACTGGAACCAATCAAAAATGCACTGGAACACACATGTCCTGAATTAAGATGAAAAAAATGCATCGTAACGCATCTAAATGGACCGTAACACATCAAAAACGTGCATGCAAAAACACATCCGAGACACAGAAATTGTGGTGTGAATCAGCCCTACAAATTATCAATATCTTTTGGAATTCAGACACTGATTTATTGCTGGTGTTTGAAAAATGACCTCATGATCGGTTACGTGTTTCTACTGCTAATCATTTAATGAAGGCAGAAGAAGAGGCATTGCTCCTCCATTGACATGCAGGATAACAATGTAAATACTGAACAGAAAAATCACAAATAACGGACATTATTGAGGAAAGATGGAATGCTCTCTCTCCCGATTCACTGAAGGTTGAACTTAGTTTGAAGGTCTTATTTCTACTAAACCTAATTCACTAAAATGTTACCACTTCAATGACATAAGAAGCAACATGTTTAGTGACATTGATGCACAAAAGCTTGTGAACACATTACAGCTTGTGCTAAGTGCATATACGCCATGCATCTGATTCACTGAAAGCAGGCATGAGAGAGGACAGCACTTCCAAAATGTGTCGGTTTTTACTGGAATAGGTATGATGGGAAATTCTTCCAATGGAAACCATGAAATAACTCACTTTTGGCAGATTTTCTCCCACTCACAAGCTAAGAGCATTGACAATCTATAGGTATCTAGCTGTCAGGTCCCATTCACACCAGATGATGCACATATCTCAAATAATTGTGACAGAGAAAATTGAGTACTGACCGTGATACTTTTTTTATTTGCACTAACATATAATTTTTCATGTACGTGCTTTCGGGGTGTGTACTTTTTAAGATGAATGAACTTGACAGTCTATTGACTTAATTCCATGGCAGCATGTTGTTCTATAACACATTGCAACACGCTGCTACACATAGAGGGGAATTTACTGAAAATGGAGGAGACAGAATCCGGAGAATCTAATCAGCTTCTATCTTTATCAAAGCTTACTGAACAAGCTGAAAATAAAAACTGATTGGATGTCATGCACAGCTGCTCCAGATTCTGTCTGCTACAGTTTTAGTAAATTCCCCCCATAGGTTTATAAAAACGCAACTTGTCCTACTTTTTTTAGTGCACACTATATGCATTGCATTGCTGTGAATTGAACTAAAAAGACATAAGGAAATTGTCTTGTCTATGCGCTGGGAATGTGCTGGGCAATGCTGCCCAACGCAAACCGTTGGGGCTGGTACATGAACACTTAACCACTTAAGGACCAGACTATGGAACGCTTTACCAACCAGCATTCGGTTGGAGGAGAATCACCTAGCATTTAGGAAAAAGGTCAAGACTTTTCTCTTTTGATATCAAAGGAGACAGGAACAACAAGCGCCCAGAGGCGATTCAGTTCGCATGTGCCGCGCTATACAAGTTTTCATTCATTCATTCATTCAGGACCGCCGCAATGTACATTTACGTCGGCAGAATGGCACCGACAGGCACATCAACGTATATACGTTGGTGCCTTGGGGGGGGGTTCGGGGGTCCGATCATACCCCCCCCCCTGTACATGCCGTGCGGCTGTAGGAGCGATCCGAAAAGAGGGGGCGGCTATTTGTTTTTGTTCACCCCCACCGGATCACTCCCAGCCAATGCGCGCGCGCGCCCGCCCGCCCTGTCACTTCCTCCTCCTGTGTAAACACAGGAAGGAGGAAGCAATGTGATCTCTCCCTCTGCGTTTTTTTCAACCACCGCTGAGGAGAGATCACAACACAGTAAGTCTGCACTAACACTACACATAGTCACATTTAACCCCCCCGATCACCCCCCCTCCCCCCTGTCACAGTGTCACTGAATGCAGTAATCATACATGTATAATTACTGTATTTAGTGTCAGTGTGACAGTTAGTGTGACAGGCAGTTAGTGTTAGGTCCTGGGTAGCCCCCCCTAATAAAGTTTTAACCCCTTGATCACCGCCCTAGTTAACCCTTTCACTCCCTATTGCCAGCATCACTAAGCGATCATTTTTTCTGATCGCTGTATTAGTGTCGCTGTTCCCACTAAGTAGCTAATTTTTTTTTTATTTCGATTTTTTTTTACTAAAGACATGTGGCTAAATACATTTTGGCCTAAATGTTTGACTAAAATTTAGTTTATCGATTTTTCTTATAACAAAAAGTAAAAAATATTGATTTTTTTTCAAAAATGTCGCTCTATTTTTGTATATAGCGCAAAAAATAAAAATCGCAGAGGCGATCAAATACCACCAAAAGAAAGCTCTATTTGTGGGAAGAAAAGGACGCAAATTTTGTTTGGGAGCCACGTCGCACGACCGCGCAATTGTCTGTTAAAGCGACGCAGTGCCGAATCGCAAAAATCCTTTGGGTCATTTGGCAGCATATTGGTCCGGGTCTTAAGTGGTTAAAGTGCTACATTTCCCTGAATGACCTGCCTGGGACTGGTTTTACAATAACTGGGGGCTTTGCTGCACCCATGCTTCTTTTGAAAGGTCCAAATTTAAAGCCTTGTACATACAATCAGATTTTTATCAGACAAAGCGTAGGACTTTTGTCCGAAATGCGTTAGCCAGGAACTTGTTTTGCATACAAAACGGTAAAGACTTGTCGGCCTACAAACATGAAACGACGTGGCTTTTCAGCTCTTTAGCGCCACCCTTTGGGCAACTTCTGCTAATGTCGTGTTATGGTTAGCATTCCTTCTGAGCATGCGTGTTTGTACTTTGGAGTTTTGTCCGATGGACTTGTGTACACACGATCGGATAATCCGACAACACGCATTTGTTGGCAGAAAATTTTAAAGCATGCTATCCCACATTGTTGACGGAAAATCCGACAACAATTGTCCGATGGAGTGTACAAATGGTGTGATTTTCCGACAAAAGCCTGTCATCACACAATTCCCGTCGGATAATCGGATCGTGTGTACGAGGCCATAGAATACTTCAACACTTGATTGCCACTGCAAAAATACACATCTAGATAGAAACGAAGTTCACAGCTACTCTACTTCTGTCTGAGCTGTGGAGGCACTTATTGTATATATTCCACCCACATGCCTTGCTTTTATACAAGAAGTCTGCCAATGAAATATTTACATCTGTGTAGACAAGAGTTAAGTGCCGCCACCTGTAATGTGTGTCTGCTGATACAGTAATGGAACCTGCAGAGGAGGAAGACAGACTGAAAAACATCAGAGAGTGCCTAGCTGATAGACTGGGCGACGCGCCATCAAGTGACAGTAATGTCTAATGAAAATATATGATCAGAGAGGTGACGATTACTGCTGGCCAACAAATTCTCTTATTTGAGTAATGCTCTATGAATACAAAACAGGCTCATCACTCTTCCTGCAATTTCACGGCCACCAGTCACGTCTTTTTTTTTTACTGATCTCTGGCATTGAAACTAAAAATGCTGTCTTCCAACTTTCTTCTACACATTGTTTTGGATTTAAAATTTTTAGTTTGGATCTGTGTTAGGAACACTGTTAGAGTCGGTTCACACTGGGGCGACTTGGGATCCGACTTGAAGTCGTCTCAAGTCATCCCAAGTCGCGCTGTCCAGAAAAGCAATGTAAGTGAATGGGAGCGGTGTTAATACACACTACTCATGTCTCTCCGACTTCAGAAGAGGTTCCTGTACTACTTTAATCAGACTTCTAGGCGATTTGTACCCATTGATTTCAATGGAAGTAGCTTCCAAGTCTGATCACTGTTTTAATTGAAGCTACTTTCCAGCAAGATAACATACATTTCTCAGGCAAACCTCTCCCTCCCCTTCCCTCTCCCAGAGCTGATTGTTGTTTTATTGGCCACTGGAATGTCTCCTGACCTGAAAAGGACTTCAAGTCGTGTTGTAAATCGCCCCAGATCGCCCTGTGGTTCATGCTCAAGTCTTGTTGAAGTTGCTTCTGAAAGTCGTGCTGGAAGTCGTGTCGCCCCAGTGTGAACCGACTCTTATACAAGATCTGCTGTCCCTTAGTTGCTATCACCTTGCGATATAGTGATTTTGTTTTGATGGTTTAGACTTTTTTCCAAGGTTGAAATTTTTCTCTGCTCCATCTCCTAACCCAAGTTAAAGTAAAGTGATGAGACCACCAGTATAATGTCTTGTTCTCCCCTTCAGAAAAGATCACATAAAGACACAGGTGGGATACAAGAGAAGCATTTTCTGCCTGAAGTAAGTCTGAGTTTATAATTCTTACTTTATCAAGAAATTGTTACTATAGATTGAGTTTAATTTATAAGGCAAGCAAATACACAGTTAAAATATGCAAATAAAATATGCAAACTAGCAGTTGTTGTAAACCTCTTGATTTCGTGGGATTCCAGTGTGACCCTTGACATCAACAAAGGAACGCACATTAAATTCTGTGAATATTCCAATGTCAGAGACAACAGGTACAACAGGATATCGTCAAAGACTAATGGCATGATACAAGAAATAATACAATATACAAGAAACAAGAAATAAAAGACATGGTTAGAGACTGCAGACTTAAAGCGGAGGTTCACCCTAAATATAATATCTCCCATGCGATCCAGCATACTGGCGACAGCGCCAGTATGCTGTTTTTTTTTTTTTTTTAATAGCACACTTACTGTATTATTGTAGAATTCCTTTTCTGTCCCCCGCGGTGGACGGCTGTAGTATAGCGCGTCACATCTTCCTAAAATACCCGATATGGACTCGGGTAATCTCGGCGAAAATGCGGCGCCTGCGCACAGACCTAGGAGCTGACTGCGCAGGCGCCGTATTTCTCCGAGTCCTACGGCTATGGCGCGTCACGCCCTCCGAAATAGGACTCGGAGAAATACGGCGCCTGCGCAGTCAGCTCCTAGGTCTGTGCGCAGGCGCCGCATTTTCGCCGAGATTACCCGAGTCCATATCGGGTATTTTAGGAAGATGTGACGCGCTATACTGGCGCCGTCCACCACGGGGGACAGAAAAGGAATTCTACAATAATACAGTAAGTGTGCTATTAAAAAAAAAAAAACCCAGCATACTGGCGCTGACGCCAGTATGCTGGATCGCATGGGAGATATTATGTTTAGGGTGAAATACCGCTTTAATACAGGGTTGGTCAGAGATCATGGGCATAGTACGGGAGATGTTTAGGACCAACAGACATGATACAAGAGATGGTCCATAACTTCAGACATAATAGAGTGCCTTGAAATGTTCCACATTGTGTCATGTTACAACCAAAAAACGTAAATGTATTTTATTGGGATTTTATGTGATAGACCAACACAAAGTGGCACATAATTGTGAAGTGGGAGGAAAATGATGAATGGGTTTCAATTTATTTTTACAAACATATATCTGAAAAGAGTGGCTTGCATTTGTATTCAGCCCCTTTTACTCTGTTACCCCCAACTAAAATCCAGAAGAACCAATTGCCTTCAGAAGTCACAAAATTAGTAAATAGAGTCCACCTGTGTGTAATTTAATCTCAGTATAAATACAGCTGTTCTGTGAAGCCCTCAGAGGTCTGTTAGAGAACCTTAGTGAACAAACAGCCTTGAACATTTCACGAAGCACTGTTCAATCCATCGTCAGTAAATGTAAACCTACCAAGACATGGCCGTCCATCTAAACTGACAGGCCAAGCAAGGAAAGCAAGGAGAGCATCAATCAGAGAAGTAGCCAAGAGGCCCATGGTAACTCTGGAGGAGCTGCAGAGATTCACAGCTCAGATGAGAGAATCTGTCCACAGGACAACTATTAGTCGTGCACTCCACAAATCTGGCCTTTATGGAAGAGTTGTAAGAAGAAGGCCATTGTTAAAAGAACGCCATAAGAAGTCCTGTTTTGCAGTTTGCGAAAAGCCATGTGGGGACACAGCAAACATGTGGAAGAAAGTGCTCTGGTCAGATGAGACTAAAATTAAACTTTTTGGCCTAAAAGCAAAACGCTATGTGTGGCGGAAAACGAACAATACACATCACCCTGAGCACACTATCCCCACTGTGAAACATGGTGGTGGCAGCATCATGTCATGGGGATGCTTTATATCAGCAGTGACAGGAAAGCTGGTCAGAGTTGATAGGAAGATGGATGGAGCCAAATACAGGGCAATCTTAGAAGAAAGCCTGTTAAGAGTCTGCAAATGACTCAAGACTGCGGCAGAGGTTCACCTTCCAGGAGGATAATGACCCTAAACATACAGCCAGAGCTATAATGGAATGGTTTATAATAAAGCATATTTATGTGTTGGAATGTTCCAGTCAAAGTTCAGACCCAAATCCAATTGAGAATCTGTTGCAAGACTTGAAAATTGCTGTTCACAGACACTCTGGGCCAGATTCTCATATATTTTCGGCGGCGTAGCGTAAGCCATTTACACTACGCCGCCGCTGCGTGCTAGAGCAAGTGCTTTATTCTCAAAGCACTTGCTCCGTAGTTTGCGTTGGCGTCTCGTAAATCGCCAAGCGTAAACCCGCGCAATTCAAATGGGGCGGCTTGTATTTAAATTAAGCGCGCCCCCGCGTCGAACGAACTGCGCATGCGCCGGCCGGGGAAAAAGGCCAGTGCGCATGCTCCAGCTCACGTCGGGAAGCGTCGTTGAAACCGACGTCAAAACGACGTGAGCGTCATTTACGCAAGTCCCTATTCGCGAACGAGTTAGTTAAATGACGTAAGCGACGGAAAAAGCCGACGCTGACCCGACGCCATACTTAACATGGCGTCCGACGGGACACGACGGCATCCGACGGGACCTCGTAAGGTTACTCCACATAGAAGCTGGGGTAACCTTACGCGAACGAAAACGACGTACGCGACGACGGGGCGGCGTAAAAGCGATCGAGAATCGGCGTACTACTTCATTTGCATATGCAAATGAAAAAACAACGTAAAGGCCACCTAGTGGCCGGAGTTGTCATTACACCTACGATCCGAAAGTGTAATGCTTTTACACTTGTCGGATGTAGAAGCGTATCTATGCAAAAGTGATGCTCAGCATCACACGCATAGATACGAGACAAAAATAAAGGCGATACGACGGGTATCTGAGATACTCCGTCGTAACGCCTCTGAGAATCTGGCCCTCTCCATCCAAATTTCACTCTCTAGATGTGCAAAGCTGGTGAAGACATGTCCAAAAAGACTTGCAGCTTCAATTGCACCAAAAGGTGGTTCTGCAAAGTATTGACTCTGAATACAAATGCACACCAAACTTTTTACATATTTATTTGTAAAAAGAATTGAAAACCATTTATCATTTTCCTTCCACTTCACAATTATATGCCACTTAATGTTGGTCTATCAAACACAATCCAAATAAAATACATTTACATTTTTGGTTGTAACATGACAAAATGTGGAAAATTTCAAGGAGTATAAATACTTTTCGAATTACTGTATAAGAGATGGCCAGAGACTATGAATGTGCTAGACTGGGGAAATGCTTCAGGAGACAGTCATAGATGGGAGACATACATAAGACTATTAGACATCACAGTTATTACAAGGCAATAGGGAAACACAGAGTAGTGTCTGCAGGGGCCCTAAGGGCCACACAAACAATACCAAAGGGCTGCACAAAACATGCCACGTGGCTGCACGTGGGCCTTGGGCTGCGGGTTGGGCACCAGGGTGCTAAAAGGTTGGCAATTCTGTGCAAAAAGGCTTGTGATCCAAGCACTACTACCACATACCACATAAAAGAAGCAGTGCAGCGCTAAAAAACAGAAAAAATCATAACACAAAAAATAAATTAGAATATTATCTGGCAGATGAAAGCCATATAAATAGTCCCAGTTACTATAGTATGAGAGCCAAGGATGATGTAAAAAGATGACACTAAAAGGTAAGAATAATCTCCTCAGTAGTGATTAGGGTGCTCGGAAAACGTTGCAGTTCACGTGCGTCCTTATTAGTGCTTCCACCACCATATACACAAGCCGCTTACCTCACACTGTACACCTCTGAATTAACAGATAGGTCAATTAAGCATTTAATTGAACTAGCAGGGCTCGGGAGCGAGCTCGCTCCAGTGTCGCCATAGCAAACAGCTTGCTATTGGGGCACTAATCATGGGGGAGGGCCCAGGACAGCCGACAGGGGACATGAGAATAAGAGAACCAGGGCTGCTCTGTGCAAAACTATTACACAGAGCAGGTAAGTATGACATGTTTGTTATTTAAAAAAAAAAAGCCGAACCTTTAATGCCACTAGAATTGAGGCCTTTACAACCACTGTTATAACATCATGTGGCTCTGTTTCAGACTGTACATTAATGGGACACCCTGGTTTCTATTGCTATACTGGTATCTGTCCAGACTGTCTTTTCCTATTTTCCAATTACTGAGAATAATTCAATACAATTCTAATAAAGAATCACTGACCCTATATTCAAAACTAAATTTACAGTTCTTTAATATCAGATGCTTCCTAATATATATATTAAACCACCAGAAAATATTAGCAGTAATCAAGCCAAGTCTTACATAGACGACTTTAAACAGCATTTTATATGGGTGATAAGAGCTGCAGTAAGTGTCGCCTGCATCCCGCCAGGAAGCCCTGACATCTCTCAAATGATGGATAGCTCAAGCTTTGCTATTCCTACCAGGAGCCCATACATCATTATGCAAATAAGAGGAAAAAGAACACAAGAACGGCTCTTGACCAACACAATTTTTCCGCCAATTTACGGTTCTAAAGCCATCTTTACAGAATTTATATTGTGGGATCTGCATTATCATGAAATATATATTACAGCATTAGTCATATGAAGACATTACACTATCAGTATGGAAAGAGCTCATGTTTTCCCATATAGTAACAATTGGCTCAAACAATCAAGCCCACTTTCATTCATGTTTGGCTCTAAGGAGTAGGTGCTGTCTGTATGGAGGAGATTTATTTACCTTCACAACACCCAAATTATGTAATATCTGCCTAAATCCAACCAAAGTCCTATATGTTGTATATCTGGCTGCTAGTTACCAGTACAATTCTTGAAAATCCAAGGGTGGAAAGCAGTCTGGACAATGACAGCTGTAAGGCCTCATTCACACAGGCGGACTCCGTCGCAGTCTGACGCGACGGAGTCCGCCTGCTTAGCGGGAGATCTGTCCGCTGATCTCCGCTGAGCCGACAGATGACAAGCTCCTCTCTGCTCACTGAGTGGGGAGGGGCTTGTTAGGCACCGCTAATTGCTATGGAGCGATCTGATGAAAACGGACAGCATGTCCATTTTCATCAGATCTTACCCGATCCGATCCGCATGGACGGATGGGGATGTGCCCCCCATACGTCTGGTTTTAGCGTATTGGATTGGGTCGGATGTCAGCGGACAGGTCTCCGCTGACATCCAACGCTCCATAGGATTGCATGGAGCTGCCGTTCAGGTCCGCCGTCAAAACTGTGTGAATGAGGCCTTAGTGTTTTATGTACTCTACTCAGAAGTTCCAACACTTTGTATGGGCAATGGGCATGAGTCAAGTCATATAACTAATACACCAAGCAGCCTTATGCACACAAGGCAAAGATGATAAAGCACCCATCACTTGGGGCCAGGGGGATAGTAATAAAACATATTGATTATTATTTTCGTACTTTTAACCTGGAGCCACTGGCATTTTAACCACTTTTAACCACTTCAATACCGGGCTTTTATACACACCTCAATACCGGGCCTATTCTGGCACTTCTCTCCTACATGTACAAATTATCATTTTTTTGCTAGAAAATTCCACAGAACCCCCAAACATTATATATGGTTTTTTTTTAGCAGACTAGGTGTATTGGGTTTAGGTCAGGACTCATGGACCTTACTTTGTGCACATGTGGTGGAGGGGGGATTATGGTGCAGGCTGCAGAGTTGTTTTTCATGGGTGGAACTTGACCACTTAGTTCCAGTGAAGGGAACTCTTAAAGGCGTCAGCATACCAACACATTTTTGGACAATTTCATGCTCCCAACTTTGTGGGAACAGTTTGGGGATGGCCCGTTTCTGTTCCAACATGACTGTGCACTAGTGCACAAAATAAGATCCATAAACACATGGCTAAGCGAGTTTGGGGTGAAGGAACTTGACTGGCCTGCACAGAGTCCTGAACTCGACCCGACAAAACACCTTTGGGATGAATTAGAGCGGAGACTGTAGGCCAGGCCTTTTCATCTACATCAGTGTCTGACCTCACAAATGCGCTTCTGGAAGAATGGTCAAACATTCCTATAGACACACTCTTAAACCTTGTGGACAGACTTCCCAGAAGAGTTGAAGCTATTATAGCTGAAAAGGGTGGGCCAATAAAAATAGTGAACCCTACGGACTAAGACTGTGGTGCCATTAAAGTTCATGTGTGTGAAAAGACAAGCATCCCAATACTTTTGGTAATATAGTGAATATATATATATATATATATATATATATATATATATTTATGGCCGTGGCCCTCTGACTGAGAGTGATGTGGATCACATAAACACGCGACAAGACTTACAACATAAATAGACCTGAAGTGTGCCTTGGTGGTCTGGTCAGTATGCCAATAAAAGGGGGCATACCCAAAGTAATTAATGGGTAGTTAATTGAAGAAGGATATGCTGAGAAGTGCCCTGAAAAAGGGAAGGGCGGGAGGGTGTCGAATGCGATTGAATGCGCAGACTCACGGACATGAGGTGAGCTGGGAAGAGTCGGCCCAGTGACGTGTAGTACTGAACACTGAACCGACAAAGAGCATGTGTGAGTGGGCTGCTTAAATAACCTCCGGGCTCCTCCCATAAACTCAGGCCACCATACTGGCCTTCTATATATATATACACACACACACACACACACACACCTGGAAACCTGGGAGGTTTTGTTTCTGTAAATGTTGGGATAAACTCTCTAATTTCAACAACACATCCAACTCAGCGCCAAGGGCAGTGAGGCTGATTTTCCTTGGATTTTGGAGAAAAACTACACTCCTTTGACAAACAAACATTATTCGGTTGTAAACTTAGTTCCTAACCAGACATGGGCAACCCACACCATGAGTACCAGGCTGACGGTAAGCTTGTTGGGACATTTAGTTCAACATAAATTGTAGAGATTTCCAGCTTAGAAAAATGACCTTGTAGCAGCCTGAAAGTGCAGACTGCTGATAAATCATGTGAAACCCCCTTTACTTTTGCCAGAAAGGAATTTGATGGCTCATAATCTGGGTAATGACTCGTGACGGATAGGATGACACTCTTGTTGATGAGTTAAATAGTAATCTTGTGTTACTCCTCCATAGTTATACATTTTGTGAATGATCCGCTGTCCAATACTGTGTCCATGTCTACACCTAACTGTAATGGAAATTAGCTTAATAGATCTTGTGAACACGATAATCAGACATGAAATCAGAACAATACAAGGTTTTAACAGATGTACTTTTAACTGATTAGATACTGGGAGGAGGAGTTATTCTTTACTGCAGGTGATTGTCCTTTTCTAATGTTATTTACAATACAGAATGATTTGAATCAATTGTCTGCATTTATATAAACCCCAACACTAATATTGTATAGAAAAGACGATGCACAATTTGAATCTAGAAGAGTTGGACTAAGCACCAAAAATGCCAAGTCGGGATTTTGAGTCTATATTTTTTATTGAACTTTGGTGGGAAAGTTTAACTGGTAATGGGTCAGGGCACACACAATAACAGTGATATGTAGGTTCAGGATTTGTCATTAGCGATATTAAAGTGCCATTAAACCAACATCATAGAAATGATCAATAAATGGTGTATTACATGCTGTTCATGCTGCTCTCTATCTCCCCCTTTTGTCCATATCCCCAATTCAGTTAGGTATTTTACAGCTGAGGTGGCAGCTCTGCACATGCTCATTTTTCAGTGAATTTCTATGTTGAGCATTTCCTTCCTATCGCATCTGAGCAGCCCATGTCACTATGGAGTCACACATGAGGGTGTATACACAGTGGAAAATGACAGCTCACTGCCTCCCTCCACCTCCATGCCCACTAACCAGCTAAAACACAATGAGGGTGGGATATTACATGTAAATTAATGGTGGCTTCACCTTCTTTTTTTATACTAAGATGCAGGCTGGAAGGGCCTGTGAATGTCAGAAATTCGCCCACACCATGTTATTGCCAAAAAATAAAAAATGTGATTTCCTATATAGATTTGTATGCCAACTTAAAACAGTTTAATGATATTATTTTTACTCTGTATTCCAAAGGCTGTTTTTATTTTAAACATGTGACCAGTAGCAGAGGACTAGAAGCTCCTCCTGCTTATATTTCCCTGCAGACAGACTGAAAGATCTGGGTCATGTGACAGCTGTATATTGGATTAGGAAATAGGTACTTAGATTTTTTTTTTTTTTTTTTTTTTTATAATTACAGTGCAATTATCCACATACAAAAATAGAAGGGACAAATTAAATAAACAGTGTGAGTTTAGTATCACTTTAAGGGTTATGTACAAAGGTTAATAGGTATGTAAAGGTAACATTTTCTTTTAGCTTTGAGTAGGAAAACATAAGACCCTTTTATGGGTTTTTATTGCTGCCTATGTCACCAATGGGGAGAAACACCCCTCTATTTGTCCAGGTGACTGGTGTCACCATGACAGAAAGTAAAAAGAAGAACAGAAGAAGAGGGAAATCAAGAAATGAGGGAAACAAGAAATGAGGGTACAATTGGGAAAAAGGGTCCTGATGACAACTGTCTAAGCCAGAGATTTCTCTCTTTTCCTGCTGTGTCTACATGACAAGAAGTGATGGGAAATCAAGCAAGCAGGACCCAAACATACACATTAAACCAAAAATGTAATACAATGCTAGTCCTTGGTGTGGTGGCGGCATTTTTTTTCAAACTTCTTTTGCTTTATTTTTAACTGGTAATCCAGCAAATAACATAATTTCTGTCCCTGGGTGGTTACGTCATCTCTCCACTGAATCTATGGAGGAAGTTACGATTGTCACCCTCTCCTGCTCTCCTGATATGGACTACAAACACGTCAGTATATTTCAATTACATGGGAACAGGGCAGTTGGTATCTTACAGAAGATAGGTAGGAAGGAAGATGTTCTTCAGTGCAGCTCACAGGAAGTGACAAGGATGCGGCAAGATCAACAGACATTTTCTCTATTTGCTAAAACTGTTCTCAGCTTGAAAAAATTATGAAGCCACCAAACCTGTAAACTGCTGTAGAGTATATTACAATTTTGTTCTTGGGTTAAGTTATCCTGTAAGGCCTCGTACACACGATCAAATCTGTCTGCTGGAAACGGTCTGCTAGACTGTTTCAGCAGACAGATTCGATCGTGTGTACGGGCAAACAGACGGATTTGGCCACCCGACAGATTTCAAAGCATGCTTTGAAATCTGTCGGCTGGGAACACGTCCGCCCGACATGTCTGCTGGTTAGTACGCTAACCAGCAGACATGTCTTCTCGCACACGCGCCGAATGGTTTAGACGCATGCGTGGAAGTGTTTTACTTCCTGGTGCGGTGACGTGGCGGCGTCAACGTCACCGCCACGTCAGCACACTGTCTGCTGGCGGGGATTTTGGTTTGCTCGTGTGTAAACGTGAGCAAACCAAAATGCCAGCAGACAGATCTGTTCAAATCGGTCGGTCCGACCGATTTGAACAGACACATTTGATCGTGTGTACAAGGCCTTAGACAAAGAATATCCTCCATTTTTTTAGGTGTGATAAATTCAGTTTTGGGTGTAATAAAACTACCATGCTACTTTATTTCACAAAAAAACATACACCAATCGAATTATACTCTGCTCCAAAAGAACTAAGGGGCCCCAAGTCCGTCACAGCCTGTCCCAGTATATATTTTGTAGGCGGCTGTCAGCATGCTTTCACAATGAAGTGGAAGAAAACTATATTTTTTTGGATGTTAAAAGTTTTATTGTGCATTTGCCTTTATTTTTACATGTTAGCCCCTCCGAAAACTATTATTTGAAGGGGGAGTAGCAAGAACTTTTTGTGATAGTTGCTATTTGCACGTAAGAGCGTACAGAAACATCCTGTAATTTAGATATTACAAAAGCTTCCTCGGTTACCCATCTGTAACACTGTAACTTTACAGCAGCTTTTATTTCTTGCTGATATAGTAGGCTGTATTTCTGAGATTACTGGTGACATCTAGTGTTCATTTTAAAGATTACACAATGCAGCAGCAGTCCGTTTAGAATTGTGATAACAACTGTAGACCTGGATTTATATTACGACAGTTTGCTTCTTCCATTCGTTTTATTATTTTAAATCATTTTATTCGTATGCATATATAGAATAGGTTTATACATATACATGGTTATTTGACAGAAAAAGTAGGAATGGAGTATTTACAAAAGACCTGTAAGCAAAGCTCTCCAGTCTTACATTACCTGGACTCTAAGCTTCAAAAAAAAATATTCATAGGACAGATATATGGGAGTTCTATTCGCTGAGGCAATCCTATGGTCAGATGTCACCAACAGTTAGACTGGGTTCACTCTGCCATGTGTTGTTGTGAAAGAGGTCAGGTGTAGTTTTAGCCACACAGATGTGTTAGCAGTCCATTCAAAATTAATGGTCTGCCTAAGAGGTCTGCCCAGAGGCGATTTAGTTTGCATGTGCCGTGCTATATAAGTTTTCATTCATTCATAAAAGGAACAAAGATATGTGCACTATGCAAGTGCATTAACATGCATGCGTTAACACACAGGAAATTAGCAAAACTAACCTTAGACTTTCGATAACCTCTGACCCCTGGCAATGTTTTTTTTTTAACCACTTGCGGACCACCCTATAACCCTTCTACTGCTACAGGGTGGCATCCCTGTAACTGCCTGTCTCCTGGAACCTCTTCCATGCTCTTGCTGGCAATGACACGTATTGATGTGCCATCCTGGAAGAGTTGGACTGCCTGTGCAACCTCTATAGGGTCCAGGTATCGCCTTGTGCTACCAGTAGTGACACTGACCCTAGCCAAATGCAAAACTAGTGAAAAACAGTCAGAAAGGATGACTAGAGAAAAAAATGGCAGTGGACTCCACCTGTAAAACTATTCCTGATTTGGAGGTCGTCTCATTGTTGCCCATTTAGTTCCCCTGTTAATTTCATTAACACCAAAACAGCTGAAATTAATTAAACCCCCTCTGCTACTTAACTGACCAGATGAATATCCCGGGAGTTTAATTGACTTGACTTGTCTCGACCTCCTCTGTTACTCAAAACATGCAACCTGTAGAATATTTTAAACATCGCATATGGAGATTTTTAAGGATAAGCTTGTCGCCATTCCACGAGCGGGCGCAATTTTGAAGTGTGACATGTTGGGTATCAGTTTACTCGGCGTAACATCATCTTTCACAATATAGAAAAATAATTAGGCCAACTTTACTGTTGTCTTATTTTTTATTAAAAAAAGTGGATTTTTTTAACAAAAAAGTGTGCTTGTAAGACCGCTGTGCAAATATGTTGTGACAAAAAAAATTACAGTTTATTCTCTAGGGTGTTAGAAACAATTAGTAAGTATATATATATATATATAATGTTTGGCTGGTTTAGTAATTTTCTAGCAAAAAAAAAATATGTTAACTTGTAAACAACAAGTCTGAAAAATAGGCCCAAACTTAAAGTGGTTAAAGAGGATCTCTGTTATAAAGCAGCATACATTAAACACAACTTTCGACCTACTAAACATTTGTGAAAAGAGTTTGCTATTTATGATATTTACTGTTTTTTTTAATATGCTTCATATCTGAGGTCTTGTTAATAATACAAGATTTGCTTTGTTTTCTAGCTGTCACATTGATGAGACTGAGTACATGATGACTTCCCTGACCGGTAACACAGGATAGAGCATCAGTGTGACGGCCAGCAATGAGATCGGAGGGAAGGAAGGCTTACCAATCACGTTTTCCACCAATAGGTTTGGTAAGGCTTACCCATTCAGAAAGTCTTGATCGTAGACTCGAGAAGTGTGTATAGGGAGAGCTGTTCTCATTACTCAGTGCAACCAATAAGAGTCTCATAGTTCATTCTCCTATATGGCACTAAGTGAACAAGAATGGAAATGTTTTTGTTGCACACCCCAAAACCAGCTTTTCATTAAGACCCAATGATATGATGCTCAGTCTTTTCTTAAAGGACCTCAAGTTCCTTCTAATTTTAATCTTATTCTCGGTCATGGTGGAGAGATTGCAATCTAATTGATTGCTTCTGTTAGATATCTTTTATACAGGTAACAAGCTGAGATTAGGAGCACTCCCTTTAAGAGAGTGCTCCTAATCTCAGGTGTTACCTGTAAAGAAGACACCTGGGAGCCAGAAATCTTGCTGAATGATAGGGGATCAAATACTTATTTCACTCATTAAAATGCAAATCAATTTTTAACTTTTTTGAAATGCATTTTTCTGGATATTTTTGTTGTTATTCTGATTTTCACTGTAAAAATAAACCTACTATTAAAATTTTAGACTGATAATTTGTTTGTCAGTAGGCAAACGTACAAAATCAGCAATACTTTTTTACCCTCACTGTACAAACACAGCAAAAAAAAAAATGATATGCTGGCAATAGGAGTGGTTATGCAGGGTTGGATTTCAGCCTTCTCATTTGCCAGTGACTAATCACCTAGAGGTGGAGTAGTACCCGAAATTCTACGAATTAACCCTTTCCTGTGTGCTGTGATATACCAGGGGTCGACAATATCCGGGCGCCAGGTCGCAATTGCGACAAGAAATTGTGACCTTGCGCCCGCACCCATCGGTAATTGAGGTCGCGGAGCCGCGGCCTCAATTACCGGCCGCGACGGGGGAGGTGGGGGTGCACGGAGGCACAGGGTCCTGTGTCTCTGTGCGCCTCCACCTTGCGCGGCGGGCCCGCGACGGCCGGTAATTGAGGCCGCGGCCTTGTGAAGTCCCAAGCTCTTCCTTCTGTGAGCTGGCACCATCTGGTGGTGGCCGTTGGCATTACAAGTAAAACAGCAGTTCAAATGTGTCTTTTTTCACTGCCATCTCCTTCCCTCTAATTAGAACCCCCAAAAATTATATATATTTTTTATTCTAAAAATAAAAGAGAGAATAAAATGGTGATCGTTGCAATACTTTCTGTCACGCCTTATTTGCGCAGCAAGTGCACTTTTTTGGGAAAAAAATACACTTTTTTTAAAGGAGTTGTAAAGGAAAAAAATGTTTGCCTAAAATTAATGTCTGCAAGGTAGACAGACAGAATAGTGTAATGATTCTGTTAAATTCCTTCATCTATATCTCCTCCGGCATTCTAGTTTCTGTTCTCTCATTCACTTCCCGGTTTGCATCACTTATTCATGTAAGAACTACATTTCCCAGTCTGAATTGCGGCACGGTTAGTAATTCACACCTCCTTGAAGTCTCTAACACGTAGAGAGCATCCTGCCACACAGATGTAGTTCCCAGGAGGGGGCGAGCACGTCACTGACCACCGCAGTAAAGTCTCCCTTCACGGTGGTCAGTAAAATCAGATAAGCAGGAAGTGAACAGAACAGAGAAGAAATAGAGCAACTTCTGAGCAAAAACAAACAATGAGGAAGTGAAAAGAGGAATGTCTGCAGGTAAAGGATGCTTATTATGAAAACAATTTTTTTCCTTTACAACCCCTTTAATTAAAAAATAAGACAACAGTAAAGTTATCCCAATTTTTTTTTTTTATCGTGAAAGATAATGTTACGCCAAGTAAATTGATACCCAACATGTCACGATTCAAAATTGCGTCCGCTCGTGGAATGCCGACAAAATCTACAGGTTGCATGTTTTGAGTTACAGAGGAGGTCTAGGGCAAGAATTATTGCTCTCGCTCGCAGCAATACCTCACATGTGTGGTTTGAGTACCGTTTACATATGCGGGCGCGTTTTCTGGCTCCTAACTTTTTTAGCTGGCTCCTAGATTCCAAGCAAATTTGTCAAACCCTGGATATACACTTTAGGCCTCATGTACACTGGACGTTTTTGAGCGTTTTTTTAGCAAAATTATACTCCCATAAAACCTAATGGCTCAAGAACGCTGATAAATGCGTAGTTGAATAGTTTTCAGCGTTTTTTGCTTTTTTGAAGCTGTTTTCAGCTTTTTTCAAAGTTAGAGCTGTTTCTCTCAAAACCCACTAGATCTGGGGTTTTTTTTCCAGCCAGAAAATATCCCTGCCAAAAACTGCCGATAACAGCCTTGCATGGACACATAAGATAACATGCTAGGGAGTTTATTGGCGGCAGATAAAAATGTCTGAAGACAAAAATAGCAGCTGTAAAAACGTCCAGCGTGCCTAAGGCCGAAGAAAAAAGGTCCAGGATTTATAAAAAAAAATTTTTTTTTAAAAGATACCGTTTTCAACGAAACACCTGTTTTGTTATATCTCAGGATGTTTCTTTCAAAACGAGATTGTGTTTTTTAATTTAAATATAAATTAAGGCATTCAGGGAAAAGGCTTTGAAATTCACCAGCTAGCGTGCTGCACAAAAGAGACTGAGTGCACGTAGGCTGTTATGTGACAGCTGTCTTTTCACACTATACATTTCCATACTTTTCAAACAATGAGAAACAATTACCCACACAAAGTACACAAAAAACTTGATAAAACACTTTAGAAGCAGTTTAGATGTAACATTTATAAACTTGTATTGACAATGGAAACATTTTTTTGGCATCATAATCTATATTCTGTGTGTAAGAGGGTTCTTAAAGAGAACCTCTACTCCATTTGATGGGGAGGATAACATAGGACTTGTCTTTGTTTCCCTTTGTCTGATATAATTGCACTTTGTTACTGGGACCTACCTTTCTCTATGACCTTCTGACTGCCACTTCAGTGTCCAATGTGAATTTGTCAGTGACCATTACGGCATTCATAGGTTTAAGATACTCTTTGCCTTTACAAGATTAAATAGAGACTGCGGCAACTATAAACAGTTAATACTTAGGAGGTCACCACACATACCTGCAGAGGCTTTAAAAAGCCTTCAGATATGGCGAAATTCAGCACCCTCAATACATCCCTGTCATGACAATTTTAGGCCATTCCAAGAGGCAAAGCTTTGGCAGTTCCAAGACCAAAGGGCCAAGACTTGTTTAACCCGCCTCCCCTTCTTCTCGACATTCTCACTACCTCCAACACATTTCTACTGTGGGCAGAGAGGCAGCCCATGATTGGCCATGATAATCTCCATTGACGCCTATTGTGGCGTCTCCTAACATGATCAGTAACACACAGGACCATTCTAGCATATGCTGTAGGGTGCCTCTGTTGGAGCCAAGTTAGAATGCAATCTTAGGTCTGTATTGCCATTCACTTTTTTACCCAAGAAGTCAACGGAGGTCCACTATTGGGCACTGCTTTAAAAGTTTACGTACCCTGTAAGCAAGGTTTCTAATCACATTTCCTGAGAGGTCGAAAACGATGGTTTGGATACTGATGCAGGAAAGGCACTGTGTTAGCAGACCAAACATGAATTTAGAAACACTGAAATTCTGGCAAACCAGGTATTTTTCTGTACTTTAGAGTTTTTTTTAACGGGATAAACAACATAAAATGTCCCATATCTTGGAGAGATGCACTGAATGCTGTGGTGGTGGTGGTGGCGGGAGGGGGGGGCCTCGAGCAGCAAAGGGAATCTGCCCTGTGCAGAGTGATTAGCCTGTGCCCAGGCTCATCCATGCGCACACCTATGCTCCCAAGAACACAGTCAGTGTTGACAGGGGAAACTCTCCCACTGTGCCATTGTGTTCTCCAGGTGAGGGGCAGGGAAAGCTATCGATAATCACATGTAAAATCTGGCAGGCTGGTTGCACCCGAGGTGATCAAAATGATTTTACTTTGTCGTAGCCCCCCCCCCCCTTTTTATTTTTTACTGTGCTAGCAGTAATATAGAGAATCTGACAGCTGCTTAGCAGAAAGCACAGTGGCCTGGCTCTCTAGTACTCTGACACACCCCCTGCCCAGTTCTCCAATCACAGTGTTCACAATCCCATATCAGGACTGTTAATTGGGATTAATTGGAGCACTGGGTAGGGGGTGTGTCAGACAGCTGGAGCCCTGGATCACTGTGCTCGATGTTGAGCAGCAGTCTGACTCTTTAACATGCTGCTAGCACAGGGTATTATAAGCTATAATGAAGTATAAAGTGGGTAAAAAAAATGACTATATATGCAGGCTGACTGCATTACGATAATAAATATGGAGGCTTAAATTGGGCTTTAAATTGAAACTCCATGTTATGGGAGGAAATTATCCTCTCCAAGAGAGTTATATAGTATACAGTTATAGGATTTAGCACAATGCACATAGGAAAGGACACCAACATTTCAACATAATAAATATGATGATAAAGCAGTTCTCTTCTCTATACTGAAATAACATGACCTGACAGCTAGCCATGATCATAATACAATTTAGCATGCTCTATACAGGCATATCATCACCTGATCACTGCACATGATCATAATACAATTTAATACACACTATACAATCACGGAGCACTACACTTTAAATGTGATCTGACCATAACATAATTATATTATTCTCTTTACTGGAACACAACACGTTTCATTAAACATGTCTTAAATGATAAATGTTATGTTAGTACATGTACATGTTTTTTGAACTCTACACTAAACACTAGGCGTACAAAAAGATATGTAAATCACAAATCAGAGATTCCCTTTTAGGCGAGGCAGGGAATCTTAAGGAACCTCTACTCATTTTATGTTGATTGAACTTGCCATTGTCCTACCAATACGTTGAACCAGTCCTTGCTGAACTGCTGAAAATGATCATACTGTACATCAATTCTATTACACACTACAAAGAAACATTTTACTACAATCGCAGCATGACCAAACTAAATGATCATAGCAAAATTATGCCATGCTACATAAAGACATAGAATACTCTACCACCCAACATGACCTGGCATCTGGACATGGTCAAGGACCCCAAGTTGAGATGTAAAATACTAGCAAATAATAAAAGTGCCCATATTCATTCATGCAGCGTTACAGACTAGCCATGGACTAACGATCTCAAACCCTTTGCTTTGCCAAATGAGATACTGGGGTTGATTTACCAAAACTGGAGAGTGCAGCTCTGCGTAGAAACCAATCAGCTTTCATTTTTTCTTTGTCAAAGCTTAATTTAACTAGCTGAAGTTAAAAGCTGATTGGCTACCATGCATCAGATGTAATTTGCAGTTTTGGAAAATCAACCCCAATGTGTGTAGCTATAGGATGCCATGTACGGCTTGTCCTTTATAACTGCATAGTCATGAAGCTACTGTTGATTCAAAGGAAAGCTCTTGAGTGAAGATATACCATGATATGGTAAGGTCATGCTTTCTCTCTAATGCCACGTACACACGGTCGAAATTTCTGTCAACAAATGTTCGATGTGAGCTCCATCGGACATTTGCTGTCGGAATTTTCGACAACAAAAATTTGAGAACTGGTTCTCAATTTTTCCGACAAAAAAAGGTCTTGTTGGAAATTACGACCGTGTGTACAATCAACGCACAAAAATCCTACGCATGTTCGGAATCAATTCGACGCATGCTCGGAATCATTAAACTTAATTTTTCTTGCCTCGTTGTAGTGTTGTATGTTCTTGACGTTCAGAATTTCCGACAACATTTGTGTGACCGTGTGTACAGTATGCAAGACAACTTTGAGCCAACATCCGTCAGAAAAAAAATCGACGGTTTTGTTGTCGCGTGTACGCAGCATAACATCTACAACCAGAATATGACTACAGGCTTCTATGGTGTAGGATCAATTTATATTTTGTAATATTATATTTGTTCTTTCCCTATTCCTTTCTCCTATGGTAGTCACCTGAATAAAATTTCCAGGAAAGGTCCTACAAATTGATCCCAATAAATATAATTAACTTTGAACAATTGTCAGCTACCCTCTTGGTGTCAAATGCGTGGCCCTATACTCTAGCCTTACAATAGTAACGGTAGTCACTCTTTAACCTGTATAGGTGCTTACTTGAACATCACCAGCATGTGTCATAGAAGTTGGGAATGGTTCACCTCACTCTGCTCTAGATCATGCACTAATAAGGCCAGATATAAATATTAATTACACTGGCTTCTGCTAATGAAATAGTTTGGCTTATGTCTTTTTGTGCTTTCCATTCCCTTTTATATTTAATGCATATTTATTCTCTGATCTTTGATAATAGATCTTGCTGTAGGGAATAACTTGTTTGTGGACAGAATTTTTTATGGAGGCTGTAGGGAGCACAAATGTGATTTGCAGATTCAGTTCTAATGTGGCTGTATTGGTAGTCTTTTCTTATATGTTCCCAGTCTTTGACTGTCTCCTGCAGCATAACCCAAGTCTGTAAGCACTCTTGCAAAAGGTCTCTAGTCTCCAACATGCAGCATATCCACAGTCTGACTATCTCCTGTAGAATGTCCACAGTCTTTGAATCCTGTAATAAGTCTGCATTCTCTGTCAGTTTTATGTACAGTTGGTATAGAAAATAATCACCCCCTTTAAAATAATCAAATTGTGTTGCTTTTCAGCCTGAAATGAAGACAAACACAGTTTTTGTTTTATCCAACTGTATTTACTAGTGCAGCTTTTAACATTCAAGTAAAAGAGAGAGAACGCAAACATGTTTAAAAAATATATATAAAAAATTCAAAAACAGAATCACCGAGTTTGAAAAACGGATCACTCGAGGGGGGGGTGGCTACCGGCCTCTAAGATGGCCGCTTGACCCGGGAGCTCTGTAGCACACCGGAGATTTTCAGCCTACAACAGCGCAAACCGGGGGCATTTTGATTGTCCAGACATCCCGCTTGTCTGTGAGTCCTCGCTGAACGACGCGGTGATGGGAAGAAACTGGAAAAAAACACTGCAGCCTCAGAAACTGGATAGTTTCAATCCCCTCACGGCGAGCGGGACTCCTCAAAATGGTGCCGACGCGGCTTCTATGAGGGGACTTATGCAGGCTATATCGTACTGCTCCAATGGAGGTACGCAACATGGCAATTTGTTCCTGAGTGACACACTAAGCGGAACTCCCTCGGGAATCCCGAGTCCCACTACCAGAAGCCCGGTTAAATCTAAACCGAGGAGGGAATCCCCACCCAGGCCAGAATGCGTCATGGAGATGACCACCCATTCTCAGACCTCTCTTAACCCCCGGGAAAGGGAAGGGGATCCCATTGAAAATTTTCCTACGGCTGATAAACCCATTTCTGACACAATGCTTAAGGAAATGCTGCTCTCCCTAAAATCTTCACTGCAAGCAGATCTGTACAGAGGTCTGACTGAATGTCAAAGAGAGGTACATACTCTGGGTAACAGAGTGGATACAATCGAACACAGAATGGAGAATTTTGCCTCATCACACAATGTTATGGTGGATGCCCACTCAAGCCAGAGAGATGAAATTACTTGGATTAAAGACAAAATGGCAGACCTCGAGGACAGATCTAGGAGGAATAACCTCAAGTTAAGGGGTGTGCCTGAGTGACCAACTCCTCCAATATGCACAAACTCTATTGTCCTAAATGTTACCAGAGGCAACGGCCCAGGATCTCCTGATTAACCGCATACACAGGATTCCTAAACCATCGTTTCTCCCTAATGAAATCCCTAGGGATGTTTTACTCCGAATCCATTTTTTCCATGTGAAAGACATCATTTTACAAACCTCACGTAGACCGGGAGGCCTTCCCCAACAATACAATAATCTCAGGTTCCTGCCAGACCTTTCCAGGCACACTTTGCAGCGCCGTCGGAATCTACTATCCGTTACCAAAGCATTGAGAAATCACGCCGTACCACACAAGTGGAAATATCCGGCTACATTGGTGATTACTCATGATGGTTCTGATATTTTGATATTCAACCTGGAGGAAGGATTGGTACTACTACGTTGCTGGGGGATAGTACCGGACCAAACCACGGATATGAATAACCCCCAAGTGATTCAGCACGACTGGCAGGTAGTTTCCCGCAAGAACACCAAGAAGTCTACAAACGGCAGCAAAGCTCAAGTTTGACTCAAGCCCTAACTAAAATGTCTCCGGCATAGAGATGCTAAACATTAGCTCTCTTTTTCCCCCAATAGTTCGAAAGCAGCTACGTCTGCGATAGGATCAGTTGATGGATCCATTTCTTAAACTTATCTGGTTGACTGTTTATGTTTTTTATGTTTCTACCTTATTTGTTTGTTTTCCTGATATGCACAGGTTTCTTTGGAACGTCTTCTCCTCTGCCAAATCCAGTACTGGCCCACATCTTGTCATGACTGTCTTGCTAGTCGCAAATGGAAGTGATCTTTACCTGATATGTGAGTACCAAACCACAGTTATTAAACACACTGCTGTACCAACAATACTATGGTGATCACAATACTGTCTATAAATGCTAGGGGACTGAACCACCCGGCAAAAAGATTTTCGTTATGGAAAGAGGTTCACAAATCTAATGCGGATATCCTGTGTGTACAAGAAACACATTTCCAGACGGATAAAACTCCGCAATTTACACATAGAGACTTTCCTAACATCTATACTGCTTCCAACCCGACAGCCAAAAGTGGAGGTGTTCTAATAGCGTTCAAAAATTCTCTTGCTTTCCAACCTAAAGATGTAATCACTGATATCAAAGGCAGATACGTGATAATTTCTGGTGACATTAATGCTAAACCATACACCATAGTCTCACTTTACGCTCTAAACTCCCACCAGCTGCGATTCATACGTAGAGTACTTAAGAGAACTAATTCCTTACGACATGGCAGACTATTGGTGTGCGGTGATTTTAACGTCATTTCAGATCCAATGATGGACTCCTCGTCTGGAAGGACTAGAGGTGCACCAACACTCCTACCTCTTCTTCATTCGGAGGAATTATTTGACACATGGAGATGCCTTCATTCGAATGAGCGCGACTACACCTTTTTTTCAGGGAGACATGGTTCCTATTCAAGAATAGACATGTTCTTGACGGACAAGTGGTTGCTACAAGACGTAGATAAAACATCAATACATGATATTACGTTGTCTGACCACGCTGCTATCTCCTTGTCTGTAATAGAAAGAGGGGTCTCTTCCTCCTCACCCATCTGGCGCTGTAACAATAGGACTATACTAAATCCACACCACCAAAAATCCATTACCGAACACCTTACTAATTATTTCAGTCTCAACGTTGCCTATTGCTGCTCCGAGGCAAGTGGCCAAAAATTAGCAGTTAGTATTCCAAGCAGTGTGATAGGCCTTCAGTGTGTTGCGTGCCAAGGAGTGGTTAATAAGCTAGGTTGAGTTGGTGAGATGCTACTTCAGTCCATCGTCAGCAATGACCAGGGTGGGACAGGGATGGTTATTGGGTCAGCTCCAGGCTCTTGCTGGAAAAACAAATAAGGTTAGAATGGGACAGAGCATCAGCTGCGATTTTGCATTTGCCTGGAATATGACTACAGAAGATATTAAACTGGTGACGGAGTGACAGCTGCGCGAGCCTGCACAAGAAGGACGTGATGGGGAGAGGCTTGATCTACCTTAATTGTCGGCTGTGGCCTGATTGTCTGTGGTGAAGAACACTGTCTGTCCAGTTCAAGTGTGGCCCCAAACCTGGGCAGCTGCCACAATGGGGTACAGCACGAGACGTGATGAAGACTGGGTGAAGCAGAAATTTAAGAGAATTTCTGGGGGCCAAGGTTTGGAGAACCAGTGGCGGACGAAAAATGCACGCAAAAGCCTTTGGTGGCTCGGCTGACACTGCCGGGATGAAGATTGAAATGCTGTTCTATCAGGTGGGGAAGTTGTCCCACATAGCTAAGTCTGCTACTGATGCTTGGTCTAGTTTGAGAACTTGGACTGGATCTTGCATTGGTGTGAAAAAATCAAGACAATACACAGGTGCTCAACAAGACGATATACGTGCACTCACTGACCAACGTGCACTCGCTGACCAACGTGCACCCGCTGACCAACGTGCACCCGCTGACCAACGTGCACCCGCTGACCAACGTGCACCCGCTGACCAACGTGCACCCGCTGACCAACGTGCACTCGCTGGTGCTGGATGGAAACCTGAACTAAGTGCAGGGAAAAAGACAGGGAAAAGATGAGTGGCCCGCGTGCCACTAAAGATGAATGGCCAACTGGGTGCCACTGTGTGTTTGTTTGGCTGATTGTCACTGAGGTGTGTTTGCAAGTTTAGTTTGTATTCGGGTTTGCACGTAGGTGCGTGCTGCAAAGTGTTTTATACTGCTGCAAACAATATTGTGTGGTTGCAAGGGTCTCAGTCTGGTTTGCTGAGACGATATTGCGTGGTTGCAAAGGTCTCGATGATTATGAGGTTTGTTTTGAGATGGCCTTGTGTGGTTGCACGGGTCTCAACAAGTGAGGGGTTGCTGAGACGATGTTGCGTTTGCAATGGTCTCAAGTGAGTGTCGGGCTGCTGAGATGACTATGTATGGCTGCAAATGTCTGATCGGGTGTCAGGTTGCTGAGATGATATTGCGTTTGCAATGGTGTCAAATGAGTGTCAGTTTGCTAAGACGACTTTGTATGGCTGCAAAGGTCTGAACGGGCGTTGGGTTGCTGAGACGAGATTGTGTGGTTGCAAAGGTCTAGACGAGTGTGAGGTAGCTGAGATGATATTACATTTTGCAAGGGTCTCAAATGAGTGTCAAGTTGCTGAGACAATATTCCCCCCCCTTTTTTTTTTTTTTATAAAAAGGACTGTAAATGAAACGCTGGTAAACATGAGTTACCACATCTGGCTGTGTTTACAAGCTGTTACAGGCATTGGCATTTCGAATGCCTTTGAACATCCATCTGAACCCATTTTTTTTTTCGAGAAGGTTTCTGAACTCAACTGCCTAGAAATGACTATAAATGATCCTGTGTACATGTACTGATAAGATAACAGAGGAGTGATTGGGGATCCTGTGTAGACGTACTGATAAGATAACAGAGGAGAGATCAGGGGCGGCTGAAAAACACCAATTTTTCTGGCTGCAAGGGTCTCAATGAATGCCATGTTGCTGGGGCGAGACTGTGTGGTCAGAAAGGTCTTTGATGAGTGGGAGGTTGCTCGAGATGGTATTGCGTGGTTGCAAGGCTCTCGATGAATGTGGGGCTGCTGAGACGGTATTGCGTTTAATAGTGTGAGGCTGCCGAGACGGTATTGTGTGGTTGCAAGGGCCTTGATGAATGTGGGGCTGCTGAGACGGTATTGCATTTGCAAGGGTCTCAACAATGGTGTGAGGCTGCCGAAACGGTATTGCGTGGTTGCAAGGGCCTTGATGAATGTGGGGCTGCTGAGACGGTATTGCGTTTGCAAGGGTCTCAACAATGGTGTGAGGCTGCCGAGACGGTATTGCGTGGTTGCAAGGGCCTTGATGAATGTGGGGCTGCTGAGATGGTATTGCGTTTGCAAGGGTCTCAACAAGGGTGTCAAGCTGCTGAGACGGTTTTGCGTGGTTGCAAGGGCCTTGATGAATGTAGGGCTGCTGAGACGATTTTGCGTGGTTGCAATGGTCTCAACAGGTGTCAGGTTGCTGGGCCGAGATTGCATGGTGGCAAAGTTTTTTTTTATATATATATATATATATAAATATATATATATATTTTTTGCGTTTTTGTAAGGGCCTTGTATTGCAAGGGTCTTAACAAGGGTGTCAGGCTGCTGAGATGATTTGTGTGGTTTCAAGGGTCTCGATGAGTGTGGGGCTGCTGAGACGGTATTGCGTTTGCAAGGGTCTCAACAAGGGTGTCAGGCTGCTGAGACGATTTTGCGTAGTTGCAGCGGTCTCAACAGGTGTCAGGTTGCCGGGGGGGCTGAGATTGCGTGGTGGCAACGTTTTTTTTTTTTTTGCGTTTTTATATATATTTTTTATTTTGCGTTTTGTAAAGGTCATGTGTTGCAAGGGTCTTAACAAGGGTGTCAGGCTGCTGGGATGATTTTGCGTGGTTGCAAGGATCTCAATGAGTGTGGGGCTGCTGAGACGATATTGCGTTTGCAAGGGTCTCAACAAGGGTGTCAAGCTGCTGAGACGGTTTTGCGTGGTTGCAAGGGCCTTGATGAATGTAGGGCTGCTGAGACGATTTTGCGTGGTTGCAATGGTCTCAACAGGTGTCAGGTTGCTGGGCCGAGATTGCATGGTGGCAAAGTTTTTTTTTATATATATATATATAAATATATATATATTTTTTTGCGTTTTTGTAAGGGCCTTGTATTGCAAGGGTCTTAACAAGGGTGTCAGGCTGCTGAGATGATTTGTGTGGTTTCAAGGGTCTCGATGAGTGTGGGGCTGCTGAGACGGTATTGCGTTTGCAAGGGTCTCAACAAGGGTGTCAGGCTGCTGAGACGATTTTGCGTAGTTGCAGCGGTCTCAACAGGTGTCAGGTTGCCGGGGGGCTGAGATTGCGTGGTGGCAACGTTTTTTTTTTTTTTGCGTTTTTATATATATTTTTTATTTTGCGTTTTGTAAAGGTCATGTGTTGCAAGGGTCTTAACAAGGGTGTCAGGCTGCTGGGATGATTTTGCGTGGTTGCAAGGATCTCAATGAGTGTGGGGCTGCTGAGACGATATTGCGTTTGCAAGGGTCTCAACAAGGGTGTCAGGCTGCTGAGACGATTTTGCATGGTTGCAATGGTCTCAACAGGTGTCAGGTTGCCGAGGGGCTGAGATTGCGTGGTGGCAATTTTTTTTTTTGTTATATATTTGCGTTTTTTTGCGGTTTTATATATATTTTTATTTTATTTTGCGTTTTGTAAAGGTCATGTGTTGCAAGGGTCTTAACAAGGGTGTCAGGCTTCTGGGATGATTTTGCATGGTTGCAAGGATCTCAATGAGTATAGGGCTGCTGAGACGATATTGCGTTTGCAAGGGTCTCAACAAGGGTGTCAGGCTGCTGAGACGATTTTGCATGGTTGCAATGGTCTCAACAGGTGTCAGGTTGCTGAGGGGCTGAGATTGCGTGGTGGAATTCTTTTTTTTTTTTTTTTGCGTTTTTTTTTGCGTTTTAATATATATTTTATTTTGCGTTTTGTAAAGGTCATGTGTTGCAAGGGTCTTAACAAGGGTGTCAGGCTGCTGAGATGATTTGCATTGTTGCAAGGTCTCAATCAATAAGAATTGGGTTACTGAGAAAGGATAGAAACACCTGATTTGTTTGTACCTTAAGCAAGCAGTATAGGGTAGAAGGACAATGCCTGTATGAATCGTAGGTTCCGTAGGGGCCACTAACGAACGATATGGGAGACAACGAATAGTAGCAAATTGATAGGACATAAAGAATTTAATAACAAATTTTACTTGCGACAGTGGGCCATGCGAGTGAGTTTGCGGCGGACTGTGGCTGGAGTGAAACATGTAGGAAAGGTGTAGGGATGCCATGCATGGGGCAAAACAACAAGATTTGGTGTAGAAAATAGAACACGAGAAGTGCGTACAAATATTTTATAAGCTCCACTGTGGGAACCGAACATGATGCGGGTGACACCATGAGTGGCCACGAATTTTGACATGACAAACAAGCTAACGAATCCTACCTGGGACAATGAACATGCAAGTGGGTTTGCTTGGACTGGAGTGGATGTGCAACACATCCGAAGAGTGTGGCGTGGTGTGGTGTGGCACCATGCATGACACACAGGCAATAACTTTGGTAAATAAATGAGAGAGAAGAACCGTGTACAAACAATTCGTAAGTTCCGCTGAGGAAACTAAAACGCACGGCATGGGGGAAACATAGAATGGCAATGGTGGAAAGTATGCAATGTATCTGATACAAAACGGTTATAAAGAGAAATGACTGATACAAAAACGGTTGTAAACAAATGAAACAAATCCGATACGAATCGGAAGTAAGGAGTGTTGAACAAATCTGCTGTGAATTGGTTGTAGAGTGTATGCTACCAGCCACCCATCCCCCCAGGCTTATCAAGTGCAGACAAGGCAGCAGGTGAGTTCAATTACCACCTCAATCTGCCAAAGAACCCATACAAAGAATATATGCTAATCTCCAAATGAATGAGACAGCAAGCATGGACACTGAATATACAAATACATAGTTTGTTTGGCAGGAGGAAGTTACAAATGTACCAAGCTTGTAACTAAGATGTTAGAACATGAGCAACAATAACTCAGAGGCAGATTTTTACAAAAGAAATGCAGTATGGGAAGCATAACGAATTGCAAGATTGCACATGATACAAAAGGTTTGAATACAACCTGCGACAGTAAGCGGGAACCGCCGTCGAAGACGATGAACGGAGAAGCCGCAATGCACTTGCGATGTCGAATGCGATTGAATGCGCAGACTCGCGGACATGAGGTGAGCTTGGAAGAGTCGGCCCAGTGACGTGTAGTACTGCACACTGAACCGACAAAGAGCATGTGTGAGTGGGCTGCTTAAATACCCTCCGGGCTCCTCCCATAAACTCAGGCCACCATACTGGCCTTCTTATTTAGTCTTATCTGACCATAACATATTTTTCCATGTGGCCTCAGAATCTTCAAGGTGTATTTGAGGAGATCAGATGAGACTAAAATTGAATTATTTGGCCTCAATACCAAACAATATGTCTTGCGAAAATCCAACATAACTCACCATCCTAACACAATGCCTACAGTAAAGCATTGAGGTGGCAATATCCGGTTATGGGGGCGCTTCTCTGCAGCAGGGACTGGAGCACTTGTCAGGATAGAGAAAAAATGGATGGGGCAAAATACCATCAAATTCTTAAGGAAAATCTGCTGACCTCTGCCAGAAAGTTTTCAATAGGAAGAAGGTTTACCTTTCAACATGACAATGACCCAAAGCACACAGCAAAAATCATCACACAGTGGTTGAAGAAAAAAACAGGTGAATGTCCATGCATGGCCTAGTCAGAGCCCAGACTTAAACCCCATTGAAAACCTGTGTTAACTGAACATGAACAGTTCGTAGAGACAAATCCCAACAGACTAAATGCATTAAAGGGGTTGTAAAGGTTTGTTTTTTATTTTCTAAATAGGTTACTTTAAGCTAGTGCATTGTGGGTTCACTTACCTTTTCCTTCGATTTCCCTTCTAAATATTTTTTTCTTTGTTTTCTTTGTCTGAATTTCTCACTTCCTGTTCCTCCTCAGTAAGGTATTCAGTAAGCTGTTCTAAATGACTTTCCACCACTCAGATGATGGTGGAAAGCTTACTGAGGAAAAACAGGGTGTGAGAAATTCATACAAAGAAAAAAACATTTAGAAGGGAAATAGAAGGAAAAGGTAAGTGACCCAACAATGAACTAGCTTAAAGGAACCAATTTAAAAAATAAAATATGAACCTTTACAACCCCTTTAAGGGAAAATGTGGTCCAACAAAATACTGCCATAAGGGGGGTAATCCATTTTCTGTTTTTTATTTTTATTTTATTATTACATGTTAGTGTTATATCTTTTACTTGGATGTTATAAGTTGAATTAGTAAATACAGCTGGATAAAACAAAAACTGTGTCTGTCTTAATTTCAGGATGTAAAACAACAAAATGTGATTTCTTTAAAAGGAGGGTGATTGTTTTCTATACCCATTGTCGTATTCCATACAGTGACTGTTATTTGCAGCGGACTTACCTGATATTTAATTGGTTGATGATCTCTAAGGTACACAATAAAAATTCATTTTTTGAATGTCATGTTTTCTCACTCTGTTCATATCACGTTACCATATTAAAGTGGTTGTAAACTCTATACAACCACTTTTACCTACAGTGTTTACTTCCTCTTTAAGGCTGCATTCACACCTGAGCATTTCGTTTTCAGGCAGACAGTTGCCTGTAATCTGCCCAAAAAGAAGCTCGTACTTTTTTGAGCTTCATGCGTTGTGCTTCAGGCTACAAAACAGTGAACAGGGGCCATTTAAATTAATGGGATTTTGGACGTCTTACGAGCTGAAAACGCTTAGGTGTGAATTCAGTCTTAAAAATAAGTATTAAAACTAGAAAAATATATTTAATTTTCCAGCTAAATAAAGGTAACCAAAACACAAGTGAAGCTGTCAGTTATTATCGGATTTTAATAATGAAATTTTTTTAGAGCAGAGAAACCCTGGCTGCCAAATATGGAAAGTCTGACCATTTTTTTGACCTCTGTTAATTTAGCAGAGATAAGTGCCTCAAAATGGAACAATTACCATTTGAGGTTTTGATCTTTCCTGACAGAGGAAACAGAAGTTTTCACATATTAAGATGTTATCTATCAAGATGAGTTTAAAGGAGTTGTAAAGGAAAAAAAATGTTTGCCTAAAATTAATGCCTGCAAGGTAGACAGACAGAATAGTGTAAT
The DNA here is from genome assembly GCA_029574335.1 of Rana kukunoris. NCBI lineage: Eukaryota > Metazoa > Chordata > Amphibia > Anura > Ranidae > Rana > Rana kukunoris. The sequence continues at coordinate 84,247,672 of CM056049.1, forward strand.
GATTCTGTTAAAAAACAATTAAATACCTATTAAATTCCTTCATCTATATCACCCCTGGCGTTCTAGTTTCTGTTCTCTCATTCACTTCCTGGTTTGCATCACTTGTTCATGTAAGAACTACATTTCCCAGTATGCATTGCGGCGCGCCCAGTATTTCACACCTCCTTGAAGTCTCTAAGGCCGCGTTTTCATCGAATCTGTCCGCCGGGCTATTTTGGTCCGATGGCGTGTACACACCATCGGATCAAAATCCCCGCCGGCAGACAACGCGGTGACGTGGCGGTGACGTCACCGAACGCGGAAGTAAAATGCTTCTGCGAATGCGTCGAATCCATGATATTCTAACCAGCGGACAGATCCGACGGACAGGTTTGTAGCGGACAAATTTCAAAGCATGCTTTGAAATTTGTCCGATAGACAAACCTGTCCTTTTGCCCGTACACACGATCGGATTTATCTGATCGTGTGTAAGCGGCCTAACACGTAGAGAGCGTCCTGCCATACAGATGTAGTTCCCAGGAGGGGGCGAGCACGTCACTGACCACCGCAGTAAAGTCTCCCTTCACGGTGGTGAGTAACAATCAGACAAGCAGGAAGTGAACAGAACAGAGAAGAAATAGAGCAACTTCTGAGCAAAAACGAACAATGAGGAAGTGAAAAGAGGAATGTCTGCAGGTAAAGGATGCTTATTATGAAAAAAAAATTAAAAATTCCTTTACAACCCCTTTAACCACTTCTCGCCCGGCCAATAGCAGATTTACGGCCGGGAAGTGGTTATGAAATCGTGACTAGCCGTTCTCAAACGTCTAGCACGATTTCAATGCCGCGCGCGCCCGTGGGGGCGCGCAGCGCGGCGATCGGTGATGCGGGGTGTCAGTCTGACACCCTGCACCTCCGATCTCGGTAACGAGTCTCCGGCGGAGCCTCGTTACCACGTGATCAGCCGTGTCCAATCACGGCTGATCACGATGTAAACAGGAAGAGCCGCCGACGGCTCTTCCTCACTCGCGTCTGACAGACGCGAGTACAGGAGAGCCGATCAGGGGCTCTCCTGACAGGGGGGGTTCGCGCTCATTGTTTATCAGCGCAGCCCCCCCTCGGATCGCCACACGGACCACCAGGGAGTGCCCACACTAGACCACAAGGGTACTTAAAAAAAAAAAAAAAAGGACAAAAAAAAAAAGGGGGCAGTAAAAAAAAAATTATGCCAATCAGTGTCCACACATGGGCACTGATTGGCAACATTGATCCATCAGTGCCACCCCTCAGTGATCATCAGTGCCACCCCAGTGTCTGTCAGTGCCAATCCATGCCCAGTGCCCACCTATCAGTGCCCACCTGTGCCACCTATCAGTGCCCACCTGTGCCACCTATCAGTGCCCACCTGTGCCGCCTATGAGTGCCCATCTGTGCCGCCTATGAGTGCCCATCTGTGCCGCCTATGAGTGCCCAGTGCTGCCTATGAGTGCCCATCAGTGCCGCCCATGAGTGCCCATCAGTGCCGCCCATGAGTGCCCATCAGTGCCCCATACCAGCGCCGCCTATCAGTGCCCATCAGTGCTACCTAATCGGTGCCCATCAGAGCTACCTCATCGGTGCCCATCAGTGCCACCTCATCGGTGCCCATCAGTGCCACCATATCAGTGCCCGTAATTGAAAGAGAAAACATACTCATTTACAAAAAAATTAACAGAAAAAAATAAAAACTTTATTTTTTTTTCAAAATCTTCGCTCTATTTTTAGTTGTTGCGCAAAAAAAAAAAAATCGCAGAGGTGATCAAATACCACCAAAAGAAAGCTCTATTTGTGGGGAAAAAAGGACGCCAATTTTGTTTGGGTGCAGTGTAGCATGACCGCGCAATTGTCATTCAAATTGCGACAGTGCTGAAAGCTGAAAATTGGCTTGGGCGGGAAGGTGCGTAAGTGCCTGGTATGGAAGTGGTTAAAGTGTCAGGGTGACCCATAGACCAATTTGATAATACATATAAGATACTAAACCGTGTATTCTCTTATCTTACTTTCATAATATACAAAACAGTGAAGAGATGCCAAGGCCAGCGACTGAAAGTAGTTACCACTGAAAGCATACATACCACAGACAAATATGCCTCTTATATGGTATAAAAAATAACAATAAAAAGACAAAAAGGTAGTATTCACTTATCTTTCATTACTGTGTCCAGCAAAAATCTTGCTTTTTGTATGCTAGTCTCATATTGAAAATGAAGTTTACTAAAGCGACGAAAATATTCTCATAGGACAGAATAAAATGGAAAGGAAACATTTTTGTGCTTACTGTCGGTAAGTAATAGGCCATGGATCCTTAAACTACGGCCCTCCAGCTGTTGCGGAACTACACATCCCATGAGGCATTGTAAAACTCTGACATTCACAGACATAACTAGGCATGATGGGAATTGTAATTCCTGAACACCTGGAGGGCCATAGTTTGAAGACCCCTGTAATAGGCCATCTGAATATCTAAAGGGCAATTCCTGTTGCCCATAGAAGTCAGATACTTCTGTCTGATCGTACACATGATCAGAAAACTTAAAAAAATACCACCTTCGAAGTGATAGTATGATAATCTGTGAACACCGCTCTAGCTGTGAGCTATGACCAAGTGATAAGGAAGCGTGAAACGCGTTAGTGGTGATGCTGTTCCCCTTTATTTATGTTTTTGGACATGTTTTTATGGACTTGCTGAAACAAACGTGATTTGACTGGACGTGCGGCCAAGCAGAATTATTTTTTGCTCATTGAAATCCGTGATGGATGGGGCCAGCACCTGGTCTCTATGTTAGTGAAGGTGGGAGACCAACCTAGAATGGTGTTTACAGATTATCGTACGATCACTTCGAAAGTGGTACTTTTCGTACAATTTTCTGATCGTTTGTACGATCGTACAGAAGAATCTGACTTCTATGGGCAACAGGAATTGCCCTTTAAATATTCAGATGGCCTATTACTTCCACAGTAAGCACAAAAATGCAGATAGTATCCTTTCCAAAGCCACATAACACATTTCTATGTGTTAAAGGGTTCTCCTGAAATACTATTACAGCTTTTCATACGAATAATTGCTTGTAAATTTATGATATAGTTGCTAATAGGTTTTCTCCACAATAAACACACTGTATTGCAATTAGCATGCGAACAACCAAACTGAATACAGTAATTACATTTACACTGCAACCATAAACATACATACAGTACGTAGAGCAATCCCAGCACGAGGCACTTCCTTCGGCAGAATAGAAATGAGTCACATTGAGTACATAAAAGGAGGTACTTACCTAGAAAAAAAGAAGGAAAAAAAAAAAGATTTAGCCACCATAATAAACTTAACAGAATAAAATTATCAGAAAGATCAGAGAGATTTCCTCTTTCGGTAGTACTGATGCCAAATATAATGTTTGATCAATCTGCCTTTCTATCAGTGGAACTGGCTTTACAGCAAATTTTAATACATTATATCAGCAATTGCAAAATGGGTTCAGTTTGCGTCATAAAATGCATGCAGTATACTAAATAGCATTAAGTGATACGTCAGCCTTTCACTTTTTGGTTTATAACATGGAGAAAGGCTACATGTGCTGGTATGTATTGGTGCCTTTGCCTCGGTCTTAGAGATTTTCTTATATTCATGATGTAAGTCTCAGGGACAGGAAGTAAACGGAAATGTCCCTAGTACAGACAGCATAACAAAGAATAGTCTTTTTTTACAGCGTTGGTACAGGTTTAAATATTTGGAGACCTTGACACAATTTTACTATAACAATTTAAATTATTGTCCAGTAGTACTTTAAAAATATAACTATATTTATTAATTCTTATTTCCCCCCTCCAAGTTATCACCCTTCTGTCCATATATTAATGACAATCTATATCTCATATGACATGTCAATGTTCTGTATAATACTTTTTAAAAGAGCAGTATGGGCTATGGTAAAAAAAAAAAAAAAACTTTGTAATCCAAAGCACTTGTATATCAAAACAAATTTTCCCATAAGAAATAATGGAAACTCAAATGATTCGTTCCACAACCATTTTATTCATAAGTCCTTCAGTTTATAGTCCATATAAAAAGATTATAGCAATGTGATACATTATGTAACTAAAAAATGTCCATCCACAAATGGAAGCCTCTTAGTGTAGCAATATGGTTACATTTAATGAAGGTACAACATTTAGCAACTTACATGCTTGTTGATTAAAAGAGGCACATCTAAGTATGCAGGGATCCGGGGTAAAGCGATCCACATAGACCATCCTCACCTCCAGCTCTCACCGTTGTCAGTCTGCAATCGTGACCAGGAAGACTACCCTGCATTAGAGCGATCTGAAAGCGAGAGTTGACCCGCTCGTGGAAGGGAAGACATCAATGATGCTGCGGAGAATGATCTATGTGGACAGATTTACCCCGGATGCCTGCATACTTAGATGTGCCTGTTTTAATAATCAACCACATCTATACACTTAGAGGCACGCCTCTTCTATTTTATACTCGGTTGTGACATGGCGTTACTCTTATATCAAGACATTGCTTGTATATCAAGTCAAAATGTATTAGAAAAATGTGCCTTGTCTTGCAAAACACTCTCAAACCAAGTTACTCTCAAACCAAGGTTTTACTGTATTCCATACCTACAGATCTCAGTTTGTAGATTAAGCGTCTGTGAGGGACTGTATCAAATGCTTTTGCAAAATCCAGATACACACACAATGGGGTCAATTCACAAAGAGAAACGTTATTGGTTTTCTTCAGGTGTTAAATTAGCACTCCTTATTTAACGCTAGCAAACATGGTATTCACAAAAGCTATAATCGTTATTTAACACAGTCGTTATGGTTTTCAACTGACTCTTTATCCAAACGTTATTCTAACTACTCAGACGTTATTATTAAGATTCGGGACTTTAAAATAACTCTTAAGATCGTTAAATAATGCTGGAGAGATGCATTCTAGGAGCAGAAGGGGAGGAGAACAGCTGCATGTGGAAAAGAGCAGATGCAGAGAGAGAGAGAGAGAGAGAGAGACACACAAGCAATACACATGGAGATTGAGCATGTGATGTGCAAAACTTCTAGTGTGTGCTTTTCTAAAGCCATGTGTATTTCCTCATACAGAGAATAAATCATGGGAGATGATAATCGGAATTTAGCTATCACCTGGGTTTCAGAAAAGTCATCCAAAATAGTATGTGAACGGAATACACGTTTATAAATCTGAACAACATTCTAACATGTTCTTCTTCACCTCTGGATAATTTTAAGTTCAAATAGAGCACGGTTCTAGCTTGCCCAACACTACACTACACTACAAAAATCGCCAAAAGCTTCCTCTAACAACAAAATATCGCCTGGGAAATGTCATAACGCCACCCTGAGGGAGGTGTTAATTTAACGATTGCTTAACGATTGATAACTGTCCAAAAAATCTTTGTGAATTGCACTTCTGTACATATTTAACGATTTGAATCTTTAAAATAACGATTTGAATCTTTAAAATAACGATTTGACTCTTTAATAAGGATCCACACCTTAAAATATCGTTTCTGTGTAGTGAAACGTTATTTGATGATTTTTCAGAGCGTTAAATCGTTTAGTGAATTGAACTAGCTTCAATAACGTGCAAAATCGCTAAAATAACACTCGCAATCTGAAAATAAAGCTTTGTGAATTGACCCCAATGTATGTTAATGTTAGCTGTTGTCTCTGGCAGCTCTCTCTATTCAAATGCTCTAATTATAAGCACTAAAACTCTGTATCCAATCCTGGATCCTCCACATCGGGACCTGACAGTGTTTCCCTGTAGCTATTTTCTATTACTTTAAAAGATGATGGGCCAGATTCAGGTAGAGTTAGGCTGGCGGATCAATAGACTCGCCAGCCTAACTGTCACTTTAAGCCGGCGTTTTTGTTTTCTGTAACCAGAAAACAAGAAACGCCGGGTTGGAGTTCCGATGCGATCGGCGTAATTGAATTTCGCCATCGCATCGTTACTTCAACTTAAAAATGGCGCCGGGGGCGTTCCCGCCGATTTACGCTCAAAAAATATGTTAATGAGCGGAAAGCGGCAATTCACGAGCGAATTCAGGTGCGACGCAGTGACGTTACGACGTTTCCGGAAGCGATACGCGGCACATAGATAAAGCAGCCCCCTAGTGGAGTATCCTATGTTAGGTATAGGCGTCGTCATCGCGTCGGAAAAAAAAAAAATGGCGTCGCTTGCGTAAAAAGTTCCTGAATGGGAATGTGACGTCATTGACGTTCATTCACAGAATTTGGAGCATGCGCACGGGGATGCTTTGACACTCGACGCAAGCGCAGTACGTTCGCCGCGGGATCGCACTTAGTTTTAATAATACACGCCCCGTACCCGCCCAATTTGAATTCCGCCGGCTCATTTGCGATGCGCTGCCGCAACTTTAGGAGCAAGTGCTTCATGAATAACAGCACTTGCTCCTAAAATTTCGGCAGAGTAACGTAAATGAGAAGCGTTACTCTGGAGCAAAGATGCTCCCATCTACCTGAATCTGGCCCGATGTCTTGTTTAATATTGGGGAGGATCATGGAAAACAAGCTTGCAGCACACAATGGTGTTAGTTGTGGGATTATCAGGTGCAATAAGTGTACAGTATATACACATTAGAGCTGCATGATTCTGGCAAAAATTAAAATCACATTTTTTTTTCATAAAAGTAATTTTTTCCCCAAAAATTGCATTTGAAAGACAAATACAGTGCGATATAAAATATTGTAACAACCACCATTTTATTCTCTAGGGTCTCTACTATATATAATGTTTGGGGTCCCAAGTCATTTTCCAGCAAAAACATGATTTAAAACTTGGTAAGCTATGAAAAAGCACTAAAGTTTGGTGTGAAACACGTCAGCTTTTTGCCCCGTCTGCTGTGGCATGCTTTTTGTGTGTTTTTTTTTATTATACAATAAAAGCAATTTATTTTTGGAGTGTGGCTGTCCAGAACGTTGGGAAAGGTGTTGGACAACTAAGCAAGCACTTTTCTATATTTCCTCATTGTAGATGACATGGGTCACTAAATAGTGAGCGGAATTCAGAAGCTGAAAATGGGCATCAGAGAATTCACTGAACTGTAAAAACTTTGTGCAATGCTACACACTGTGATAAGATTCTATGCAAACCTCTTTGGTTTATCATCTGAGAACTGCAAAGAATGGTGGCTCAAAGAGCACACCTAGACCAAGAGCAACTAAAACCATGACAAGCTGGCCTAGGGCACCTTCGTTGCTTATTTACCATACACCCTACTATGTTGGTTATCATCTTGAGTTGACAAAAAATTAGTCAACTGTGTAATAAAGAAGAGGCTTAGCTACAAGAGCTTACAAATTAATTAAAGTGAATTAAAGTGGAACTTCCGCTCATCGGATTCCTCCCCCCCTCCGGTGCCACAATTGGCACCTTTCGGGGAGAGGGGGGACATGATACCTGTCAAAGACAGGTATCCTTCCTCACTTCTGGGAGTCCGGCCACGGCCGTGACATCACCACAGGGCTCCCTCCTCCTCCTCCCCTGGCCACGGGCTAATAGGAGAGAGGAGCGAAACCCTGGCTGGATTGGAGAGCAAATACTATCCCAACTAGAGAATGAGCAACAGAGTTGAATTACACTATGAGAATGGAAAAGCTGACCGCTTGTCTATAAGAACGCCATTCTTAGTCTACGGCCCTGTGGTTTGTTTACAGTCCTTGGGGTAATCGGGTCTGGATATTTTGTTTGTGAACTACTGACCAGTGTTTCCACTATATGGTGACTACTATATGTGACAAATTCCTTTGTGAACTTGTGTCTATTTGTTCTGTTCTATCATGAAGATTAACAAATGTTATTCTTTGAAAAAAAAGTTACAGACGGTAAGGACAATCCACGTTTTCTAATGCTATATACAGGCAGCCATTAAGTGAACAATCAATGAATCAATATTGAACAGTAATTCTTCAAAAAGAGAGTTTATATATGGAGAGCTATGAACATATTAGCAGGTGAATCAAACGTTATGCAACAGCCAAGCAGAGAGATGTGGGCAGTGATACAGCAGCAGGACTTCCACTACCTCTGATTGTAAATGTCAACTTGCCCTAGTGGCATACTTCATGATACCCTGGCCCCTGTGCAAGGTTTCAGGCCTGTCCCTTTGATGAACAACCCACCAACTTTGCATAATTTTATTCTAGCCCTTAAAGGGGTTGTAAAGACAAAAATATTTTCCTCTTAAATTAAAGTCTGACAGTAGCTGATAAAGTAAAAAGTAATGTTTTGCATTATAACTAGTTTGACACCTGTTGAAATCGAGCTGTTTTATTCACCTCTGTCACTCCTGAATCATTATTCTCACCGACTTCCTGGTTTGCGGTGCGCACTCATTCTTGCTACATCTCGGCCTAATGGAAACTACAGTTCCTATTAGGCTTAGCCTCCATGCCTGTGAGGGATAAGAGAGCATCTTCATGCAGGGCTGTAGTCATAGGGAGGTGGTGAGCACATTTTGCTTTCCACAATGCAGATGCTGGTTGAAAGCAAGAAGAGGAGAGACAGGAAATGGCATTTTCAAACCTGAATTACTGTATTTTGGAAGTCAAAAGGAAAAACGAGGTAAGTGATATTTAAATGCTCTAGCTCACAACAATCAATTGATCTAATAAAAAACAAACCTTTAGTGTTCCTTTAAAGGAGTTGTAAAGGAAAAAAATGTTTTGCCTAAAATTAATCAAAAAGAAAACGTGTAGCGCTTAAATGAAGATAAATAGCAAATAATAACATATGCAAAAAAATAACACCGTAGGTGCACTTGAAGTGTCTCTAAATTGGTGATAAAGTCCAAATAGATCAATACAGAGTGACTGAGTGCAGGTGCAATCTGGATGGTCCACCACCGTAGATGAGACTGAGGAGGCTTACCAGATGGATAGCGACCACAATAGGTATATACCTAATTGGTCAACTAAGGCTTAAATGAGACATCAAGGATCGCTCACATAGGGACTCCGGTGGAGGAAAGATGATGAAGGTATCCAATCGGATGAGGGACCAGACACACAAAAATTTCACTTCTCAGTACATGCAGCCGACAGGATGACTCAGAGGGCCCATTGATAAGGAGGAAAGTTAAAAAGCAGACATAGTGTAACTCTGATAAAAAAGTTTTACTAAAGAAAAGAAAATATTGCACGCACATTTGGTATGAACAATCATGGGCATATATGTATACAGGCAGTAGGATCAATCAATTCCCGACGCGTTTCGTTTCATAAACATCTTCATGGGGATTAATGAAACAAAACGAAACGCGTCGGGAACTGATTGATCCTACTGCCTGTATACATATATGCCCATGATTGTTCATACCAAATGTGAGTGCAATATTTTCTTTTCTTTAGTAAAACTTTTTTATCAGAGTTACACTATGTCTGCTTTTTTACTTTCCTCCTTATCAATGGGCCCTCTGAGTCATACTGTCGGCTGCATGTACTGAGAAGTGAAATTTTTGTGTGTCTGGTCCCTCATCCGATTGGATACCTTCATCATCTTTCCTCCACCGGAGTCCCTATGTGAGCGATCCTTGATGTCTCATTTAAGCCTTAGTTGACCAATTAGGTATATACCTATTGTGGTCGCTATCCATCTGGTAAGCCTCCTCAGTCTCATCTACGGTGGTGGACGATCCAGATTGCACCTGCACTCAGTCACTCTGTATTGATCTATTTGGACTTTATCACCAATTTAGAGACACTTCAAGTGCACCTACGGTGTTATTTTTTTGCATATGTTATTATTTGCTATTTATCTTCATTTAAGCGCTACACGTTTTCTTTTTGTTTATCTTATGCTTGCTAAATTGATCCTTTAGTTGTGTTAGCTGCTGCATTTTCCTTAGTAGCGCGGTGAGTGTATATACCAAGGTATATACCGTCTTTTCCCACATTGCCTAAAATTAATGTCTGCAAGGTAGACAGACAGAATAGTGTAATGATTCTGTTAAAAAAACGAGTAAATACCTATTCAATTCCTTCATCTATATCACCTCCGGTGTTCTAGTTTCTGTTCTCTCATTCACTTCCTGGTTTGCGGCGCTCGTCATGTAATAACTACATTTCCCAGTATGCATTTCTAAGCAACAGTCAGTAAGCTACCATGATACAGAACTAATCAAATTGGTTTTCTATCCAGCAGAACTAGGAGACTGAGCTGCTAAATGATAGTTTACTGAAGCCATGCAGCATTTCAGCTGCCAGTTCCATTATGTTCTATTATGTTGTGTGGGCTCAATTGTCTCAGGAGACATCCTCAACTTGTTGTTTGCTAAGATACCAGCACATAGTTTATCATTACAATGCCACATTATTTTATAAAACACTTTAACGGAGCAGCAAGAAACATGTAAATATTGTTTTACTGACATCTAAGCAACTATCCCATCATTATGATTGTTACATTCAGGAAAAAGAAAAAAAATGTACTTAACAAACGTTGCACCATGACTTTATTACGGTTTTATGTTACAACATAAACTCATTGATTTAACACAAACAAGTGGCCACTGCCCCCACCCATAACTGGTCTATTGCACCAAGGAGCACTGGATGGGAAACCCACATCAAACAAATACAAGGAGATTTTCAAGCTATAGGCCCCGTCTAGGCATCCTGTTTTCTGTAGTCCTTGCTTATCCATAAAACTGCATGTGCTCCCATTGTGGAGGCCGAGAAGTCAGGGTTAGGGACTACAGAAAACAGGGTGCCTTGATGGGGCCTGTAAATTACACATGTATTTGTAAATGTGTGCAGACTAAACCTCTGTTTTTAACGCATATTGTTTTGACAGGTCACTTTGGTTGGTCACTGGCTGTTTTGAGCTTGGAAATCTTCTTGTATTCGTTTGACCAATGAACAGCTTCAAAAACCGTATTTATCGGCGTATAACGCACACTTTTTTCCCCTTAAAAACAGAGGAAAAGTTTGGAGACCCCTGTCTTAATTAAATAAGAAAGCAAAAAACACAAGGGAAAAGCCAAATGAGCACAATAACACTCCCATATGTCCACTTTTGGTGTGAAAAATGTCTTTAAATATTTATTTTTTTGGTTTCCAGCTCATTTCACAAGAGAAGCAAAAGACAATCAAGGAAATCTGGAGAACAGCTTGAGGAACCATCCCAATAGTGGGCTCATTGAAGATATATTTATATATTTATACATCAAATGACTAGCAGAAATCTTATTATTAATCCTGTAACAGCTGCTGAAAATGAACAGCCTCATTTCAGGAAAAATAGACATTGCTGATAACAAACCAAAGTTTCAAGATAATTCATCTGGAAGGACAATATTTCTTTGCACATTTCTTCCTTATTTAAACATAAATGATGATAATTGTAAAAATAAGGAGCCAGGTGGCCAAAGCGACAGTGTGGTCAACATTTAGAGCCTTTTGTATTGCCGCCAATGCAACTCTATGGCTCACTATGTTGCCTCCTAGCTGTTAGAACTGCAGTTAACAGTATGCCCTGATGGGACATTAGCTCTGACCTAGGGATATTATTGTTACTTATATATCTGGTCATGGGAAACTTCTGCACTGCTGCTCCCAGTTCAGACATTACAGACAAGGCAAGTATATGATGCAATAGAGGTTACAGTAACGTTAGAATTATAAGGTGGGAAAGAGCATCTAGAAAAGGAAGAAACAAACAAAAGAGGTGCTGGCGGAGAGTCATTTAGGGTGACCCTCAAAATCCATGTGTCCAGGAGTGCAGGAGCAGGAGCCATCAGAGGATCAAATGATGTGTAAGAAATTAAATTATGATTATTAATTTTCCAGACTTCTCGACACCATAGGTGATTTAGCTTTGGGATGCAAATTTGGATTACTGTTTATGTCAGGAGACAGGATAACAAATGTGGCTCACCCGCAAGTGTACGGACTAGCGTCACGCTGGCCGATAATTCAGGCTGCAGCTTTGCGGCCTTCCGGAGCAGGATACACACTCCTATGTGTGAACCTGCGCCCTCTGGTGGACGGGGGTTTTAATGAGCTTGGCTTGCTCTCACTACCCACCCACCTCGGACATCATCTTCGCAGGTTGACAGGGGTTGAGGTTGTGGGCTAGATCGATTGCCCGCCGCTGAGTGGACAGGGAGTGCCGTCTCATCAGTTCAGCCTATCAGTGCCACCTATCAGTGCTTATCAGTGCCCATAAGTGCTGCCTATCAGTGCTTATCCACGCAGCCTTATCAGCGTTGCCTGTCAGTGCCCATCAGTGCCGCCTTGTCAGCCTCATCGATGCCCTTTAGTGCAGCCTATCGGTGCCACATTTTTTTTGGTCTTTTTGCGCTTGGCACCAGGCGGGAACAATTATTATTGCCTGACACCACGGACGTGCAGTTCTGGGCACTGGGCAGCTGATTTAAAAAACTGGCTCCTAACTATGTTTGCTAGTGGATCTTTAGTTATATATTTTTTTATACTTACCATTTAGAAAACCCTCTTCTGGCCATTGCCATGATGATCGTTGGCATGTGAAGCCCAATCGCAACCTCTTCCTGGAATTGCGATGTAGAGGTGCATGCTGGGTAACCAGCATTCACCTCTCGATCTTGCGCATATGCGATGCACCGGTGGCCATAGCACCAATTGTTTAAAAATTTGCCATAACAATGGGCAGTGATGGATGAAATGTGCCGCCCCGTTGTTATGGCAACATAGATGTGATCCACCTTAAATCATGTTATTTCCTGGCTGGAAATATTGCGCTTTTTGCTCACAGTACTGCCCACTGACTCTGGGGAAATGATAACTCACATTTTCCAGGAGCACAGGCAAGCGAAGAAGTGATGCGGAGTGCCGAAGATCCGGAAGTGGCAGATTAGAAGCCACTACATAGCAATTGCTGGTGAGTAAAAAAAATAAAAATAAATGCCCCCAAATGTTTATTAATACTATGAAAGGTCTGTGAATATGTAAAAATGTTTTTTTTTTCTGGGTGGAACTCTGCTTTGAGAACTTCTAATATGTTTTTTTCTCTTAGATACCTTGTTCCCGAAAAGCAATACTGAAGAACGCCTGTGAAGACATGAACTGCTGATAAGAACTCAAAAAGACTGTCTTATCAAACCAGTTAGAGCTAGACCTGTCATCTCGACCTCCGTATCAAGTTTAACTTTTTATCGGTCACATGATGTAAACACCCATTTAACTGTTGTTAGCTTGCCATTATGAAGAAATGAACTCTGATTGGACCAACTATACGGTCACACCTACATTACAGCCTAAAACACGCCTAGACCTTATGCATATTTAGAACTATAAATTGTTTAACTTGATGCTTGAAAGACAGAGATACTTCCTTTTCACTTGGCTCACATGAGCTGGTTCTCTCTGTGTTGTGTCTCTCTACTGCAGTGTATGGATTTAATTGCACCTATGCCTTTATCGATTTGGACTCACGGTCTCATCAAAAAAAGGTCTTGTTTTAAGACTCCTTAACCTGATTAAACAATTTTTACCTGCCATGTGCAGTGGTTTTGCACAGAGAAGCCCAGATCCTCCTTTTTTCGGGTCCCTCGCCAGTGCTCCTGGTCCCTCCCTCCTGCTGAGTGTACCTGTAGCAAGCAGCTTGTTATGGGGCACCAGGGCCAGGCCGCCGCTCTGTGCATCCATTTAGACACAGAGTTGCGGCTCAGCCCCACCTTCTCTCTCTCTCCTCATTGGCTCACTGACAACAGCAAGAGCCAATGGCACCCGCTGCTGTTTCAGACAATCAGGAAGAGGAATCCCGGGCAGCCGAGGCTTTCATGCACCATCACTGGATCAAGATAGGGTTCAGATAAATATTAGGGGGCTGAGAGGGGCTGCTACAAACTGAATTTTTTAGATTAAAAACCTTCTCCAGTTAGATCCACTTTAATGAGAACAGAGCAGAGGTAAATTGTGTCTTCTACATCTGCCTGGTTATCAGCCCTAAAATTTACATTATTAAATTTGTAATTATTAAAATCCCTGTGTGGCAGAATAATATTATATCAAAAATTAAATCTAAATATTTGTGACACTTGTGATATATGATGTTAACAAGGTTCACAGTGAGTCATTTTGGATAATATTGCTGTCAAACACAGAGTTCAGGTGTAATTATTTGCTTTCTCTGCTCACTTTCACTGCAAATTGCTGCCTATTCTTAAAATAACAGTTTGCTTGAATACTATAGAACCTCAGTAAATGACTTAACTAAAGAGTACATTCTGCAACTGCCATTCACATCCTGAATAGCATGGCCATTAACATGTCTCCATAGTCATTATCAAGTCAGATGGTGAATGCATTAACGGTGATGAACACGAAAAAATAAAAAAAGACCACCAATGAATGTCACATTGTTTAAAAGCTGTGACTGTTAAAGTGAACGAAAGACAATTCAAAACTGCTTTACCGTAACTTGTTTTAAGTTTACGAAACAGAAAATTAAACCGTAAATAATGGAATTATATTGCATCTATAAAGGAATATATTAGATATTACAAAACATGTACTTGCCTCTCTAGGACATCCCTACTGCTCTCTATATATGTATATGTGTGGAGTCCCCTTCTGATCTTTTTTTTATCACTTATTCCCTATGCCACTATTCCCATGAGAGGTTCAGCAGCCAACAGAGGCCTTCACATTCAAAAGTTGAACACTGGGCCGGCTTGGGTCTCATTATGGGGCTTAGCGTTAAAGTGATATTAAAGTCTCGTCATAGGATGCATTAAAGGATCACTAAAGGAATGTTTTTTTTTAGCTAAATAGCTTCCTTTACCTTACTGCAGTACTGGTTTCATGTCCTCATTGTTCGGTTTTGTGTGTTTTTTTGCTTTGAAGTTGCTGTAATCCTGCTCTGATCTCCACACTTCCTGCTTGTCTGTTTCCTTATAACCACAGTACTGGGAGCTTTCTCACTGTGGTCTAAGCTGTCATTACTGTGTGTCTAAAACTTCCCAGAACCAATCAGATTCATTTTAAAAACAAAACACTGCCCTGGATTTGTTTGTTTTTGTTCTGTGTCTCTCTTCTTCACAGAAACATGAAGCCAGTTTAAAAGTGAAACTAACCTGCAGGCACATTATATGATTGATTTTTATCTATTTTTAATCATTTTTAAAAGGAATCAGTTAACTTTTATGTCTCTATACCCTGTAAACAGTCATTTCAGCAATTTTTTTTTTTCCTTTAGTGACCCTTTAAGGTGAAAAAACACAAAGCTTTACAACCCCTTTAAGCCCTGGTAAGAGTAGGAGGTGTTTGGAGCCTGGGAACCCTGAATCCGTACCAGGGTCAGGATGGAATGATGCTGGCAATCACAATATTTAATGAGTAAGGCCTGATTCACACCTATGCAAGTTGCAGTTTGCATATTCCAGGTGCATTTTTCAAAACATGTTTTTGATCCATTGAAGTCTATTGAACCAAAAAACAGAAAAAAGACCCTGGCCCTTTCCATAAAATGCACAAATGTGAACTACATACATAGGAAACCATGTTAAATGGACTGTAGTGTGTTTCTGCAAAACTGAAAAAGCACTAAAACATGCATAGGTGTGAACCAGGCCTTAGTCAGCTGTGCAGATGCATGTCAGCATGAAAACTAGGACAGCCAGCAGGTGACTCGTGTCCATTGAGTCAGTATAAGTGCAACATTTTCATATATCTGGACTGTACACAGCACACACCATGCTTCCTGGAAAAGCAGGTTTGTAAAGTATATTTACACTGGCAAAAATTAGTCCCTGTAGTTTTTCTTAATGATATATTTGACTTATAACCAGTAAATATATTTGGCAGGGCAGTGCATAAAGTTTGGTATTTCCTTATATAGTTGTGCAGCTTGTGGCTGTTTGATATCTACAAACAAATGGAAAGTAAACAGCTGGCGAAGATTTCATAGACAGAACACAGACAGAGCAAACAGATGCAGGTTTGGAGAACTGCAAAGAGGACGTCAAGCAAATCGCAAGCGTCACACATCATCAATCTCACAAAAAAAAGCCATTGTGCTTTTAAAACTGATCAACAGCCTGACACTTTATTTACAAAGTCCAGGCCGGTTACAATGGGGGCGATCAGTAAATACAGATACTAGCAGAAGTTCACAGATGTAGGCTGGGGCTGTGTTTAGCCATTTCATGTTAGGATAAGCACCCATGAGTAATGATGCTTTTTCCTGAAGGTCTGCCCCTTTGTTGCCAACCATGATACAGGATTATGGTCGCATTAAATTAAAAACAGAACACAAGATATCAGGGGTAGCATTATATATGATATGCACAACCATCGCTGGATTTTACAATGTACTAAGCATGAGCTTGCAAAGAAAGGAGAATCTTGTAACGCTATACACAACCTTGACCTTTTTTTTTTTTTTTTTTGCTGCTGGACTTGAACACAAAATAATTTAATTTTATTACTTTGTGAATGTGTTTTTTTTTTAAACTAGTTGTTCATAGTGTGCATTTTAATTTCTTTTGCATGTGAGTAAGCAAATATTTATAGTAGGCATTTATATTTTATGACATGGTACCAGTCAGCGGTACCTGCGCCATGCGGGGGGGGGGATAGTGCAAATAATGTTAGTACAGCAATCTCCCTCGCCCAGCTATTGTGTTCTAATAAAGGGATGCCCCAACCACCCAGCAAACACCCATCCAGGGCCCCCCCCCCCCCCTTGGCTTCTGCTCGACTGGCTGCCGGGCAGAATGTTGGCCGGTCTCTAGTGAACCACCCGATAATCGGCTTGTGTGCAATTTGGGAGTGTATTAGGCTTACTGTTATGTATTTCATATAACTATGTACTGAGTAGGTTAGCATATTGCATGGTGAATGTATATAGTCTGTATATAATGTTGGTGTTATTTTTATGAGGGGGGTGGGGACAGGTTATTTACATCCATGTGGAATTACGAATGAATGTGGAATGTAAAAGTTTCAGATAAGAAAGGCTATATTGGCAAAGGGATCATCTTCAGTGGAATGCCATGATGTGGGAACATTACAAAGATTGGAATAAGGATGATACAAATATTTTATTCATCCTGTGGCAAATGTTTGTGTGCCAATCAGGTACAAGAGGAGGAGATCTACTATGGATAAAAAGGATAATAATGCTGATGGGACATGGAAACAATATGGCTTTGAAAGACTTTGATTTGAGGCATATGACCAGTTTCATAGCTAGCCTGCAGTAAACAGGGCTAGATGCATGTACAAGGTTGTTATCATCTGACCAGTAGGACTCCTGAGGCTATTCAATGGCCTGACCCACCTTGCCAGCATAGGGTCTGAAGGGTGAATGATTGGATGGAAATCCTGTGCGATCTGCTCAAAAGGAAACTCATAGTTGAGCTTGGGAGAGGACTGAACCTTGTGACCCTTTGGTTACAGATATCTTCGGCAAAGGATCAAAAACTTGATTGGCTGGGACACATCGGAAGGCTTGTCACAATAATGAGCAAGAGGCCTTGGTGTGTGTAAAAGATTCAGTGAGGATGTGTGAGCGTGTGTGTGTGTGCATATAAACCCTTCTTTCCCCTGTCCATCTCCCTCCCAATATTTTACCCCATTTCCTTATTTGTAACTGTAACGGTCAGGGGTTAACACTGTTTACGATTTCCATTCCACCAACCCAAGACAGCTTATCCGACACTCCAACAATCCAGCAGACACGATCCATAAGAATTCCCCCAGAAAGACGAGACACGAGCTCTGTTTCTCTGGGTCAAACGAATGAATCCTTTAATGGTAACTTAGCCTTGTTATATACAGTTTAGAAACCAAGTAAAAAAATGAATCAACTTGGCCCACCACATTACACAAGGAACTTCAATGCACATTATTTTAGATAATAACATTCAGATGAGTTAATTATTAGTCATTACCCAGAAATTCTGACTCCGCGACAAGCTATTCACCCGATACATAATACACATTCCTATGTCAGATGTTCTGGCACCGAAATTACAGGAGTTAATTCCTACAGCTGACAAGTCACATTCCACATCTATTATCAATAGTATTTTCACACAAAACAGTGTCATTAGCATACACAATGAAATATCTTAGGAGCAGACTTAATTAGCACAATAGACAACATAATGCAATCACAGCAAGCCCCATCACTACAGCCAGGTAGACTTAGTTAGCACCTCAACAGTCTATGTTACACATTGAACGAGTCACTCTATTGACCTTTTGGGGTCAAAATAAACAAACAACTTGTAACATTTCAAGATATCCTGCAATACATGAATTATCAATAATGTCCCATCTCATGTCATCTGAGATATAATTTCTCAGTCATCCTATGCCCCTATCAGACATAGGATGACCCTTGACACAAGAGTCATTGGTGAAGCTGGCACAGGAGTACCCCGCATCCTTCAAAAGTCTCTGGTTCCCACGGGCCATACCATTACAGTAACTATAATGTATTCATATTCTTATTTAACTCAATCCATATTTTAAGAGTTAGTTGTCCTTTATTGAAAGCAAGATACCCCAAGCAGAGCACATTTTACAGTATGTATAAAGTGAGATATTAAAAAAGGCTTTGACTCCATCAAAAGCAGAGCATTGCCGATCTTCACAACTGGATATTTATGGTCCAGTAGCAGAATTAAGCTCAGGTTTGCTGGATACCTCTGCTTTTGATTAAAAAATGACTGCTTAACTGAGGCATGAATACACGTCCTACTCAACACTGCATTAATTAGATTTTCCTTGAGTTAAACTTTAAGCTAATGGACACTATCTACCCTATATTTTCAGTTTTTTTTTATGCCACTCATTGTACTGTAATATTCCATACTGGAATTATTATTACTATTGATAATTGCTAAAGTTCTGGTTCTATTGAAGAACCCTAAAACAAACTGCACAGTGAAAGAACATAGGAAATCACATGTTAAAATGCATCATTTCATGGCAGCTAACTGACACTTTCAAAAGGATGTTAAACAACAAGCATTAAGCATTTGTAGAGGACAGTAAACACTCTCAATTCATATGAGACTGCCATATGTTTTCCTAAGCACTGGAGGTTTAGCCTAGTCTGAATGCTCAGTCGCATTATCTCTCAGTGCAGCTCACAGAACTCTGTGACCGAGACCTGGAACACAACGCACAAATCTGCAAATTATTTAATTAAAATATATCCTTGTAATATGCATCAAAAATCTAAAGATAAATGTTAATGGTCAAAATGTGTTTATCATACAGTAATTAACTCAGCAACCTCTAATGAAAGGAGCCAGTCTATTGCATGCACCCTGTGCCCAAAAGTAGACCAATTGAAGGTTGGAAAACAGCAACACAATATTAACAGGCTCAAGAGGAAGCAACATAACTTAGGACTGCCTGCAGTTCAAAGGGCTACCGGAAAAGACCTTTCACCAGCCACTTGATAAAACAGAGAACATGTGAACAGAACAGGTGGATGTCTTGCAAAACTAAGAAACAATAGCCTGAAGCCAGAAAAATAAAACAAGAACCACTCACAGTTGTGGAGTATGCCTTGCAAGAGAGACACCCTTTAAAAATGTCTTAATCAAAAAGTTTAAGCTTAAAGTGGAGTTCCACCCAGGAAAACCACATTTGGCCAAAAGTCTTAAAAAAATAAATAAAAAAACCCCGAAATACCTGTTGCTATGCGGAAGTCCGTAATCTGCCTCTTCCACACCGCGGTGTCTTTTCTTCTTGTCCTTCTCCTTGTGAATGGGGCGCGCTGCTTTCTGGGAACTGTGTGTGTTCTCAGAGAGCAGCGCGCCCATTCACAAGCCAGCGTGAGACTCACGCAGGCGCAGTAGGAAATGGGCAGTGAAGCCGTACGGCTTCACTGCCTGTTTCCCATAGTGTGAATGGCGGCGCGGGACCCGGAGCGATCGTGGGACCGGCATCGGGGGGGGGGCGTCAGCGAGGGTGCCTAGGACAGGTAAGTGTCCTTATTCAAAGTCAGCAGCTACACTGTTAGTAGCTGCCAACTTTGAAAAAAAAAAAATGCGGGTGGAGCTCCGCTTTAAGTTCTCAGGAAAAAGTCTGCAAGCAAGGAAGTCTGCCCCTTTACGGTATTCAGGGCCAAATGCTGAAAAGTCAGGGAGTGTTTCACAGAGATTTTTTGTTGAATCCTGTAAAGAATGCTTTCTAAGTGCGATGGTACAGCTTATGAGAAGTGGACTTTTAGTATCATGGCATTCACCAATTTGGAGAATCTCTTTCCCTTAAGACCTGAGCTTCAAAAGCCATGCTGGTAACATCTGTGAGTGGGAAGAAGGATGGTAAACCAGCCTTTGAGACAGAATACATGCTTATGGCCTCTGTGATCAAAGTCATCAATTAAAATTTCAAATTGGCTCATAAAATGCTGCGGGACTGCAATTAAATCTTCCCTAAATAGAGCTGCAAAGGGGGCCACGCCTGGTGGAGTTAAGGAAGAATCCCTAGATGGTAAAGATTTAGGCAGAGGGCAACATTTCACGCTGTCAATGTCAACCGCTTTAGGGGGTGCACTGCAGGCAGCACCAGAACTGTTAGTGGATCACTAAGTGGAGGCACCCAGGGCAGCAGGACTTTGGGAATGGACATGTTGCCTTGCAAGGCAGGCGCAACAAGTTCAGGATACAAGGCCAGGTCTTCAGCAGGAAAGGGTTTCTCATGGCCAATGGTGACCAAATCACTGTAGGCAGGCAGCAATGATGGACCATAATTCACCTAAAATCAGTAGTAGTTATGGTAAGGAGTTTCCTCTACTCTGAATGGTGGGAAAGAAAGTAAATGTGGAGTAAATATGCAATATACTACCTAGTGGATGAAGCTAGCACTCAGGAAGGCTGTTGCTCTAAGCCTTTCTGTGGTAAATCAAAAGAAAAAAGGGATTTGTAAACAAGCTAGCTCCTTTAGCTCAGCTCACACAGCCTACTCATAAAGTAACACAAAGAGACAGGACCAAGTCCAGGGCTTACTAACATAGTACACCAAGATCTGGAAAGTACCACAATCTAGACCCCAGCGACCGAGAAGTTATATTCCAGATTAGCCCCACAATCGACAAGCCGTGTACAAATTCCAAAGCTAGTGCTGAGGAGGCGCAGATTAAAATAGCTGGCTATACAGTGTTCTGTCTGTAGGACAGAGAGCTAAACTTTCCCACTCCATAAACGTCAGATACCATATTTCTTTGATCTTAAATTTATTAGAATGAGCCATGGGGAAACTACAAACTGTTAAAACAAAGCGGTACAAAATTGCATACAAGAGACAATGATCTATAAACACAGAATGGGATAACAAAAACTTACTTTTTAAGCTCACTAAGAGGTGATGGTGAGAATTTGAAGAAAAAGCCTTAGGGCCAGATTCTCAGAGGCGTTACGACGGAGTATCTCAGATACCCCGTTGTAACGCCTTTTTTTTGTCCTCGTATCTATGCGAGTGATGCTTAGCATCACTTTTGCATAGATACGCTTCTACATCCGACAAGTGTAAAAGCATTACACTTTCGGCTCGTAGGTGTAATGACAACTCCGGCCACTAGGTGGCCTTTACGTTGTTTTTTCATTTGCATATGCAAATGAAGTAGTACGCCGATTCTCGATCGCTTTTACGCCGCCCCGTCGTCGCGTACGTCGTTTTCGTTCGCGTAAGGTTACCCCAGCTTCTATGTGGAGTAACCTTACGAGGTCCCGTCGGATGCCGTCGTGTCCCGTCGGATGCCATGTTAAGTATGGCCTCGGGACCGCGTCGTGTTCTGCGTCGTTTACGTCGTTTGCGTACGTCGATTCTCAATGGGGCTGGCGTACGCTGCGATTACGTCCTTTACATTGAGAAAATGTGACGTCCTTTGGAGCATGCGCACTGGGCTTTTTCCCCGGCCGGCGCATGCGCAGTTCGTTCGACACGGGGGCGCACTTAATTTAAATACAAGCCGCCCCATTTGAATTGCGCGGGTTTACGCTTGGCGATTTACGAGACGCCGGCGTAAACTACGGAGCAAGTGCTTTGAGAATAAAGCACTTGCTCTAGTACATATAAGAAAAAGACTGATGCGCTACTGGGGGTAAACAAAAGTGAACTAGAATCACATAAACTAATCTGTAGCGGCTCAATCTGAAGTGTCCACAAAACACAGGTGTATAAAATAAAAATGAAATAGTGATAAGCGCTTCAAAACAAGAAATGTGCAAACACCAAATAATTATAAAACTGATAACAAACCATAAAAAGCCTCTATTAAGCTTAAAATGGTCAAGAACACAGTGTTGATAGTGTTAAATGATCAAACAGACAGTCCCATGTAACAAGTGCATCTGTGTGTCAATAAATGAACTCCTCATTGACCAATGGAAATAGCACTAAGTGTCAAGTATAAACACTAATAGACAGTCTGTGTAAAGTGATGGAGGAATGGGCTGGGTAGGATGTGATTGGAGTCTTCACTTGAGATGCTGTGCAGAATCTTTTAAATCCTTAAGGAGTATTGTAGTCCCCTTACCTTAGGGTTGCTATATATGGGCATATAGTGATGTATCCTGCTACATTCGAGGCCTCGGTCTCTCAGTGAGGTTCCCTCTTCCTTCTATCTGGGATGGTCCGGGTTCAGTACTGATCTCGGAAACAAGCAGGGTCCATGGATGTTGTGGCTATCACTATATGCCCATATATAGCAACCCTAAGGTAAGGGGACTACAATACTCCTTAAGGATTTAAAAGATTCTGCACAGCATCTCAAGTGAAGACTCCAATCACATCCTACCCAGCCCATTCCTCCATCACTTTACACAGACTGTCTATTAGTGTTTATACTTGACACTTAGTGCTATTTCCATTGGTCAATGAGGAGTTCATTTATTGACACACAGATGCACTTGTTACATGGGACTGTCTGTTTGATCATTTAACACTATCAACACTGTGTTCTTGACCATTTTAAGCTTAATAGAGGCTTTTTATGGTTTGTTATCAGTTTTATAATTATTTGGTGTTTGCACATTTCTTGTTTTGAAGCGCTTATCACTATTTCATTTTTACTTGCTCTAGTACGCAGCGGCGGCGTAGTGTAAATGGCTTACGCTACGCCGCCGAATATATATGAGAATCTGGCCCTTACTGTCTTGTTTTACATTTCTAAAATGGTGACTGACTCACTTCCTCTAGATAAATCTCCTAGAATGCACTGGTTCCTAAAAACTTTATTAACACATTCTAAGAAATTACAATTTGTAACTAATATAAAAAGCTAAAGCTATACCAGAAAGGGAACAGTAGGTGGCGCCTGCGCTCTGCATATAACTATCTTGGTATACATCAAGAAAACGAACATGTTATTGGAAGCATATAAACACATGTAAGCTGAATAAAGCCCAGTGGGCAGAACATACAGACTGGCACAGCAGCATATAGAAAAAACTTGACTGAGTGGAAAAAAGATGTCTATTCTCCTAGTATGCTAACAAAAAATAAATAAAAAAATGAAGCATGCTGGGTGTTGGAGGGGGTTATACAAGACTGGTCACTGGTTTGTTTGTTTAGTTTGCCAAAGTCTAAAACCTTCTCTATGCAACAGCATAACCCAACATTCTGAATTCCAGTGTCTCTGAATGAATGTGAAATGAAAGGAAATTCTACAAGGAGTTCAATTACTGAAAAATGCACAAGGTTTCAGTTCCAGGAGCATTTCTTTCGTATTTTTTTTGCAATTTATTGAATTTTTGGAAGATTTTTAAATCATTCTTTGCATTAAATTCCTGTTTTACAATTACGCATTTAATACAATATGCTTTTATGCTTCGGTGGTTGCAGTATAAGCTATCCCATTGGTGCTCAACCTCTGGCCCTCCAGTTGTTGCAGAAATGCATGTCCCATGAGGCATTGCAAGCCGCTGACAGTCACAAGCATTACACAATGGCAGAGGCATGATGGGATTTGTAGTTCTGCAACAGCTGGAGGGCCACAAGTTAACCTCCCTGGCGGTATGATTCTGTCTGGAATTACGTACCAAAAGCGGTACAATTATTTTGCATGGAAATTCTGCGTTTTGTACTGTAGGCCTGCAATTCTTAGGAATAACTCACTTAAATTTGTCCAAACCAGAGTCTAGTAGACATCTCTGGTATGATAAAGTTTGAAACACAAAATCACAAAATTATAATATAATAAATAACTATAAATAATTATAACAAATGATAATGTAATTATAATAAAAATTATTCACTAATGTAATCAAATCAAAATCACTGAAATTTGCTCAGTTGCAGAATTGTCGCTGTCATTACTTTTATTTTTTTATGACGAATTTCCCCACAAATCGCTATCGCTCAATTCTGCAAGTGATTATCATTTATTATCGCTGTTTTCTAGCTGCTCTAAAATCACTTTTGACATAAAGGGACACTTTTGGTTGCTATGGACAATCTACAATTTGCAGGCACAAAAAAAATGTTTTTATTATATAAAAGTACATGCAGGACACTGGGCAGACCACTAGGGACAAGGGGGGTGTGTATTTTTTACATACAGTACTGTAATCTATAAGATTACAGTATACTGTATGTAATGTGCTTGTTTACATTTTTGAATTTGCCGCTGGTCTCCGCCCCCGTGCGCCGTTACGTCGCAGGGAACGGAGATCAGCGGTGCGCGGGCACTGTGTGAGTCGAATGGAGGACGCCACTCGCTCACACAGCGTGGATGCATCGCTGGATCCAGGGACAAGGTAAGTACAGTAACCCTGCCTGGATACAAGGTAAGCCAGCGCGCTGCAGGCTCTGCACATCCACCCCGAGTGTGACTCGGGGATACCGATTTTTGCATAAAAAATCCACCCCAAGTCACGCTCGGGGATACCGCCAGGGGGGTTAAGCACTCATGTGCTAGACCATCTAAGAAAAGAGGTTGGTGAAGCTCTGCACCTACTGATTGCTTGTGTGCTTTCTACAGGTCACTCAGCTAACAGGTTTACAGTATATTCCCAGCATAGCAGTAAACAAAACCTAGGGTACAATATTCACTTACTGCCTGCTAGCTGAAAAAAAGGTAAATATGAAATATGTACATTACATATTTATCGTAATAAAAAGTAGAGCAAAATAAAAAAAAATGTAATAGATGATGAAAAACTCTATAATGGTTACAGAAGTCTCAGATAAGTGATATACATGATATCGCTAAAACATTTTTAAAGAGAGCTACAACAATTCTTCACAAATGGACAAACAAAAAATACCTCTGACATTGGAAGAGTCTCAGAGTGTTCTGGAGTCATATTGGGAATTGTTGTGGTCTGACAGATGCTGAAGAACAAACAGTGCAGCAATGCAATACAGAGATTGTCTTTTCAACAAATTACAGGTGAAACTCGAAAAATTGAATATTGTACAAAAGTTCATTTATTTCACTAATGCAACTTAAAAGGTAAAACTAATATATGAGATTGACTCATTACAAGCAAAGGAAGATAGTTCAAGACGTGATTTGTCATAATTGTGATAATTATGTCTTACAGCTCATGAAAACCCCAAATCCATAACCTCAGAAAATTAGAATATTACATGCAATCAATAAAACAAGGATTGTACATAGAACAATATTGCACCTATAAGCATACATATGTATTCAGTACTTGGTTTGGGCCCCTTTTGCAGCAATTACTGCCTCAATGTGGTGTGGCATGGAAGCTATCAGCCTGTGGCACTGCTGAGGTGTTATGGAAGACCAGGGTGCTTCAATAGCGGCCTTCAGCACTTCTGCATTGTTCGGTCTCATGTCTCTCATCTTTCTCTTGGCAATGTCCCATAGATTCTCTCTGGGGTTCAGGTCAGGCGAGTTTGCTGGCCAATCAAGCACAGTAATCCCACGGTCATTGAGCCAGGTTTTGGTGCTTTTGGCAATGTGGGCAGGTGCCAAGTCCTGCTGGAAAAGGAAGTCAGCATCCCCATAGAGTTCATCTTTGAAAGAAATCGTGAAGTGCTCCAAAATCTCAGGGCTGCGGTGACCCCGGACTTAATGAAGCACAGTGGACCAACACTAGCAGATGACATGGCTCCCCAAATTAACACAGACTGTGGAAACTTCACACTGGCTTCAAGCATCTTGCAGTGTGCGCCTCTCCATTCTTCCTCCATACTCCGGGTCCTTGGTTTCCAAATGAGATGCAAAATTTGCTCTCATCAGAAAAGAGGACTTTGGACCACTAAGGAACAGACCAGGTGTGTTTTTCTTTAGCCCAGATAAGATGCTTCTGATGTTGTTTGTTGTTCAGGAGTGGCGTGGCAAGAGGAATACAACATTTGAAGCCCATGTCCACTCCTTGTGAAAGTCCCCAGCCCTGACAATCCTCTCCAGGCTGTGGTCATCCCTGCTGCTAGTGCACCTTTTTCCTCCACACTTTTCCCTTCCACATAACTTTCTATCAATGTGCTTTGATACAGGACTTCAGGAACATCCAACTTCTTTTGCAATTACCTTTTGAGGTTTTTCCTCCTTATGGAGGGGTCAATGATGATTTTCTGCACTACTGTCAGGCCAGCAGTCTTTCCCATGATTGTGATTCTTACTGATCCAGACTGAGAGACCATTTAAAGGCTCAGGAACCCTTTGCAGGTTTTATGGCTTAATTAGCTGATTAGAGTGGTACACTTTGAGCCTAGGAAATGCACCTTTTCACAATATTTACATTTTCTGAGATTGTGGATTTGGGGTTTTCATAAGTTGAATTAGTGAAATAAATGAACTTTTGCACAATATTCTAATATTTCGAGTTTCACCTGTACATTAGTCCCAATCTAGCAGGGTGATCATCTCTGTCCATCAGACATCTAAGATTATACAAAGATGTGACAGATACCGCACAGGAAAAGGACATTACAGTGTACACAGTATACATGACATTACCAAGTGTAACAGCTGAACTCCAGGAAGATAAAAGAAAAAAAAAAAGAACATCAATTTATGTAGATACGTGTTCTTTAAAAATGATCAAAGAGAAACTTCAATTGAAATAGGAAAGCTAAAAGTCAGCATCTACAAATCCTGTAGCTGCTACCACTTAAAGTGATTGTAAAGTTTTTTTTTTTTTAAATAACAAACATGTTATACTTGCCTCCTCTGTGGAAGGGTTTTGCGCAGAGCAGCCCAATCCTCCTCTTCTGGGATCCCCAGGTGGCACTCCTGGCTGCAGGGGGTGGTGATACAATGGGGAATGCTGAGTACCCTTGAATGAAGACCATGCAGCAAAGTGCTGGTAGCCAATTCTCAGTGAGATCTGAAGTACTTTACATTCTCCAGATCTTGCCGTAACAGGGATGACGTCACCCCCGCCCCTAAAAAATGAAAAGTCAGCAGCTACATATACTGTAGCTGCTGACTTCTAACATTGGGACGCCTACCTGTCCTGGAGTCCAGCGATGTTGGCACCATAGCCGATGTATACATTGGGCCAGGCAGTGTAGCCTTTTGGCATCATGGCCGGGTCCCTCCTGCGCATGCGTGAAGAACGCTGCGCTCTCTCACAGGACCGACAGAAAGGGAGGGAGGAGGGGGGCCGAGCTGCTGACATAATTTGCAGCGGACCGGTCTCCCAGAAAGTGGGGACAGGGTACCTGTAAAAAACAGGTACCTGTTCTGCCCACCGGGCCTTTATTCAGTTAGGCCCTTTTCACACTAAGCAGCGTTTTACCGTCAATTTCGTAGCACTATTCGGCCGCTAGCGGGGGCGGTTTTATCCATAGGAAAAATTTAAAACATGTTCTATTTTTTTTCACCGATGGAAAACAAACCGATGGGACTCACACACGATCGGTTTGTCAGATGAAAACAGTCCATCTCTCTGTTTTCATCGGACAAACCGATCGTGTGTACAGGGCTTAAATGTTCCTTATAACCAAATGGAACCTTTAAAAATTCTGGAATCTACAGCAACATAAAATGTTGGGTACTTTGCTTCACTCTGAATCATTCCTTCCTTTGTCTTTAACCGCAGAAAATTATCCTTCCCTTTGCATTGTATGTGCACAAAAAAAACTGTGCTGTCGCATATAAAACACAAGGGTATAATTTCTCCCCGACTATAAAAAGAGTTGAGATGAAGAACATGATTAGTTATATACTCTATCCTCACACTGTAAAATGCACCCACACACTTATATAACCATGTGACAATTATAAATGTACATCACATATATCATTTAGTGTCACACTTGAGCTAATAAAGCAAGAATATAGAGAACAGGGACACAGGAAATCAGATTGTCCACGTAATGCAAGGGGTGATTCTCCCAATAAGCTGCATAATATAGTCTCTGCACAATTTGAAAGTACATTTAAACCACCTTTAACCACTTCAATACAGTACTTTTACCCCCTCCCTACCCAGTCCAATTTTCAGCTCCCGTCACACTTTGAATGACAATTGCACGATCATGAGCCGAGTGCCCAAAATAAATTTGTATAATTTGTTTGAGACAGATAGAGCTTTCTTTTGGTAGTATTTAATCACCACTAGTTTTTTTATTTTTTTGCTAATTAAACAAAAAAAGACCAAATCAATTAGGTTATAATTAGCAAATAAGCATAAGTTATTTTTCTTCATTACTGATGGGCACTTATGAGGCTGCACTGATGAGGCTGCACTGATGGACACTGTCAAGCTGCACCAATCTGCACTGATGGGGCAGCACTGATAATCAGGGCACTGTTGATTAGTGCCCTGATTATTTGTGTAAGCAATGTGTAAACAATATACCTTGCCTTGCCTGTTATTATCTCTCCTTTCCTCACACAGACAGCGCGTGAGGAAAGAACTGCCAAGGTCCAACTAATGCCGCATACACGTGATCGGAAATTCCGACAACAAAAGTTCGATGTGAGCTTTTGGTCAAAAATGTGTTGTAAGTCACCGTGTTCTTGACGTTCGGAATTTCCGACAACATTTGTGTGACCGTGTGTATGCAACACAAGTTTGAGCCTAAATTTTTAATCGTGTGTAAGCGACATAAGTCAGTTTACATGTGATCAGCTGTGATTGGACACAGCTGATCACATGATAAAAAGGTGCGGTGATTGGACCTTTATCCCAATCTGTGATTAGCTGTGTCCTTTAGGCACAGTGGTCACAAAACATACCTAATGCAAGCTTCAGGGTGCGTGCAGGGGGTGGGGTACTGGGGGACGTCCATGGACGCCCACCCAGAACTGGACGACCATACTGTAACTGTCTTTTGGCTATAGTGCGTTATTTAAGTGAATAAAGGTCTGGGCTATACAAAAAACATGGCTTTGATGCTGCAGTTGTCCCCTGCAGAACTGGGAGGTCATGTGACTGCTGATTGCTTAACTACTTCCCGACCGCCCACCGCCATTATACGTCATGACTTTGAAGATGGATATCTCGGTAAAGGCAGCAGCTGCTGCCACAACCGAGATATCCATCTCTTCTGTGGGCGGTCAGGTAAACGATAATGGCGGTCTCCGCGGCGGAATCGAGCGTCCCCCCCCCTCCCGCTGCGCTCCCGCGCCCTCCGCCGCTTACCGGAGCCGTCGGTAGCGGCGGAGGCGATCGGGTGCGCTCGTCTGTTTAGCGGGGATGCGAGTGAGGGAAAAAATTTCCCTCGTCCATCCCCGTAGCTCTGCTGGGCGGAAGTGACGTCAAACGTCAGTTCCAAACAGCGTCTTAAAGAGACATTTTTTTTTAAATGTCATTTGAAAAATGACATTTTAAATTTTTGATATTTTTTTTGCATTTTAGCCTAAATATGAGATCTGAGGTCTTTTTGACCTCAGATGTCATATTTAAGAGGACCTGTCATGCTTTTTTCTATTACAAGGGATGTTTACATTCCTTGTAATAGGAATAAAAGTGATAATTTTTTTATTTTTTTTATTTTAGTGTTAAAAATTGGTAAAATAAATACAAATAAATACGAAAACAAAAACAAAAAAATTGAAATCGCCCCTTCACGACGAGCTCGCGCGCAGAAGCGAACGCATACGCGAGTAGCGCCCGCATATGAAAACGGTGTTCAAACCACACAAGTGAGGTATCGCCGCGATCGTTAGAGCGAGAGCAATAATTCTAGCCCTAGACCTCCTCTGTATCTCAAAAAATGCAACCTGTAGAATTTTTTAAAAATCGCCTACCGAGATTTTTAAGGGTAAAAGTTTGACGCCATTGCCACGAGCGGGCGCAATTTTTTAAGCGTGACATGTTGGGTATCATTTTACTTGGCGTAACATTATCTTTCACAATATGTAAAAAAATTGGGCCAAATTTATTGTTGTCTTATTTTTTAATTTAAAAAAGTGAATTTTTTCCAAAAAAAGTGCGCTTGTAAGACCGCTGCGCAAATACGGTGTAACAAAAAGTATTGCAATGACTGCCATTTTATTCTCTAGAGTGTTAGAAAAAAAAATATATAATGTTTGGGGGTTTTAAGTAATTTTATAGCAAAAAAAAATGTCTCGTAAACACCGAATCTCAAAAACAGGCCCGGGGCTAAAGTGGTTAATCCTTGGTCAGGTCTGAGCCGAGAGTGGTGACTGTCAGTCACCGGATCTCTGCTCTGCCTCTCTAGCGCTCACTGGAACATCTGGCTGGTGAGGGGATGGGAGTGGCCTAGCCAAGCTGCTGGTCAGAAATCTGGGAAAATCCCGACATTACTGTTGAGATCTCTACAGAGCCTGGACTGACTCCGTGACGTCAGTTGATGTCTCTTTTAATCGGAGTTTGATATAACTATCTTGTCAGACTCATAAGAATTTTACCATGGCTTCTAGGGCTGCAGATTCTTGTTACATGTGAATGAGAACCGAAAAAGCTAAAATATATTTTAAGATGTTAGAATGTGTCAGTTAGGCCTTTTTCCTATGGACACTGACACCCATACTTTAGATTGTTTTGGTGTCTGCATCATCTACCAGCTGCGTGAAGCCTATGGAAGTGGATGCAGATGCAGTGGCTGCAAAGACACAGCTGTGTTTTGGTGCATGAAGCCAAATGCAGACAGGACTTTGGCTTCTTTCACATGGATAGCAGATTTTACTGTCCCCTAAAAATCAATTCTGCAATGTTAAGCGAAGCAACGTGGCCGTGGCAATGTGAACGTAACTCTCCCAAGTAAATTTGAGGCTGGACAGTCAGGGTTTTTTTTTTTTTTGCAGGTAAATATTGCATACTAATATTTTGAACCACAGCTTCCCGGCAGGGGTATCCAGGTCCCCGTTATCTCCTGCTGAAAAAATAAATTGTTCACAAAGATCAATAGATTAAAGTGGTTGTAAACCCACTTTTACAACTTGCACCTACAGGTAAGCCTAGATTAAGGCTTACCTGTAGGTGCAAGAAATATCTCCTTTAACCTACACGGTTAAGGAGATATATGCAGAAAACCCTGCACCGATGTCTACGGCGCATGCTCACTGAGTGTCCCGGCATTATAAATGGGATAATGCCGGGATTATGCCGGTCCCACGCGCAGGCCGGAGCGGCAATACCAGGAAGAAGCTCCCAGGGTATGTGGCGATGGCGGCGGAGGGGAATAAGAAGCACTTTGGGGGCTTCCATTTTAGGTAAGTGCCACATAATGAGCTAGTATGCTATGCATACTAGCTCATTATTCCTTTTTCTTGCATGTGCTTTTTTTTTCAGGATTAGTTTAAGAGGGTTTACTTTCTCTTTACGATACCATTTACACAATGAGAGCAAAAGTAAAAACATTTTTATGGATAGATCAATCTAAAATTAAGCTGGTTTCAGTTAATTTATTATGTGCTGCCAGTAAAGTTAATGAACAGTCAAAAGGTAAATATTAATTAGAACAGCCTTTTTTACACAGAGGAACCCTTGAAATAACTCTCAGGTCTCAGGGTTAACAAATATATCTGCACCATGGTACATTGCTGTGAACAGTAAGTTATAGACATAAGAATAAAAAAACGTGGCATAAATTGTGTATTTTACACCCCAGGCTGCTCCAATTTACAAAATACCAAAATATCAATAACAACAACGATTATTAACAGAAAAAAAAAAAAATCTTAGAATGCTGATCAGTGGAAAGTACCCCTACATATTGGAGGTAAGTAAGGTATCCTTAGTTTGGTAGTCAGTGAGGGAAGGACCCCTTACATTGGTGGTTAGTGGGAACAATGTTCCTTACACTGGTGGTAAGAATGTTCCTTACATTGGTGGTCAGTGGGAAGAAGGTTCCTTACATTGGTGGTCAGTAGGAAGTATTCTCCTTACATTGGTGGTTAGTGGGAAGAATGTTCCTTACATTGGTGGTTAGTGGGAAGAATGTTGCTTACATTGGTGGTTAGTGGGAAGAATGTTCCTTACATTGATGGTCAGTGGGAAGAATGTTCCTTACACTGGTGGTCAGTGGGAAGAACGTTCCTTACAGTGGTGGTTAGTGGGAAGAACGTTCCTTACATTGGCCGTTAGTGGAAAGAATGATCCTAACATTGGTATTCAGTGGGAAAAATGCTCCTTAGGCCTCGTACACACGATCAAATCTGTCCGCTGGAAACGGTCCGCTGGACCGTTTCAGCAGACAGATTCGATCGTGTGTACGGCCGAGCAGACAGATTTGTCCACCCGACAGATTTCAAAGCATGCTTTGAAATCTATCGGGTGGGAATCTGTCCGCCCGACATGTCTGCTGGTTAGTACACTTACCAGCAGACATGTCGTCCCGCTCCGCCGCCGCACCGCCGCCAAATGGATTCGGCGCATGCGCGGAAGTGTTTTACTTCCTGGTGCGGTGACGTGGCGGCGTCAACGTCACCGCCACGTCACCGACACGTCAGCGCGCTCTCTGCTGGCGGGGATTTTGGTTTGCTCGTGTGTACACGCGAGCAAACCAAAATCCCAGCAGACAGATTTGTTCAAATCTGTCGGACGGACAGATTTGAACAAATCTGTCCGCTCGTGTGTATGGGGCCTTACATTTGGTGTTTATATGAGAAGAATGCTCCTTACATTGGTGGTCAGTGGGAATAATGCTCCTAACATTCGGTGGTTAATGGAAAGAATGTTCCTTACATTGGTGGTCAGTGGTAAGAATGCTCCTTAGTAAGGCCTGCATAGGCTGAAACGCGTCAACTGTCTTGTTCCTAGATTTGTATCCCAACATTTTTTTCAAGAGAAGATTGGATTTTCAAGTTGCGGGCTCATTTGTCATACACCTATGACTTGCAGAGGCACAGATAAGATATCAAACCCTATTGGAAATAGGATTGCGGGGTAGCAGGGCTGTCAGTTTTTGTTACTGTTCCGGACCCTTCTACACTGACTTCAGCCACCAATGGGTGAGGTTTTTACCGCTGATCTGTTTGCAGTGTTTTGGGGACATACAGTATTTTATCACTGTGTCACAGTGGCAGGGATATAGGATTATAAGAGTCACTTATTGTTCTCTGTAAGATGCGGAGAACCATGGCGGTACTATATTAATTAACAAAATAAATAAACTATATAATGAAAAGAAGAGAAAACAGCCGGGGACGTCATGGATTCCAATGTGCCCTCAGCCCTCACCTAGGAGTCTAATAACACAAGAGGGGCTGCAGATACTAAAGTGGAGAATGAAGTCAATGTAACAGGACTTGCTGAAAAAAGTGAAAGCGTAATCATTTGATCTCATAATGATATTTAGAATACTGCTGAGAAAATGGATTGTTAGGACATAACTAGTTAATAATTACATAAATGACTAAAACACATTAAACACCTGTGTCTCTGAAACAATGCATGCTTTGTGTCCTGCTCAAATTCACACTAAGGTTTTTATCTGGGTGCCTGTACATCCCTATGTATAGCAGGTTTACGATCATATTTGTGTGCTTTTTGCTGGTTGGCTAATGGCTAAACCGGTATTACAGAAAACAATGGTGCCACAACATAGTGATACCCAAGTTGAGTTTTACTGTGCGCGGTTTATTTCCAGCTATAAAAATAAGGCAAATGCCTTTATTAAGGTGCAAATGCGTCCAGACAAAAACCATGGGCCAGATTCAGAAAGAATTAGATTCCCGCAGAGTATCAGAGATACTCTACGCCGCCGTACTTTACCTGGCTCTAGGAGGAATTCAGAGAGATTTTGGCCCGTAAGGTACGGCGGCGTAGTGTATTTCTCCCGGCGGAATCAAACTACGCGATTAGATAAAGGGAAAACCGCCGCTCCAGACGACACTCTTCAGTGGTGAGTAAAGTTCAAAAACTTCAGTGGTGAGTAAAGTTCAAAAACCCAAATGGGTGCAGGCAATGCGTGGTGCAATATAAGGAAAGAAAAATGGACAGCCGCACTCCAATGGATGAAAAGACTTAAAAATAGTGCCTGTTTATTTCAGTCAAAAAACTAAAACAGCAAAAACAGCAAACAGTGGGGTAACAAAAGCTGACGCGTTTCACATCGACAACCGATGCTTAGTCATAGCATCGGTTGTCGATGTGAAACGCGTCAGCTTTTGTTACCCCACTGTTTGCTGTTTTTGCTGTTTTAGTTTTTTGACTGGAATAAACAGGCACTATTTTTAAGTCTTTTCATCCATTGGAGTGCGGCTGTCCATTTTTCTTTACTTATATTAACCACTTGACCACTGGGCACTTAAACACCCTTAATAACCAGACCAATTTTCAGCTTTCGGTGCTCTCACATTTTGAATGACAATAACTCAGTCATACAACACTATAACCAAATGAAATTTTTGTCCTTTTTTTCCCACAAATAGAGCTTTCTTTTGGTGGTGTTTCATCACCTGTGCGGTTTTTATTTTTTTTGCTATAAATGAAAAAAGAACAAAATTTTGCAAAAAATAATAATTTTTCTTCATTTCTATTATAAAATTTTGCAAAAAAGTAATTTTTCTTCATAAATTTGGCCTAAAATGTATACTGCTACATATCTTTGGTAAAAAAAATAAAAAATGTTGGATATTATTTAGTCTGGGTGAAAGTTATGGGGTCTACAAGCTATGGTACCAAATCCTGAAAATTGATCAATTTCATCACACCTGAAGTACTGACAGCCTCTCTCATTTCTTGAGACCCTAACATGCCAGAAAAGTACAAATACCCCCCAAATGACCCCTTTTTGGAAAGAAGACATTCCAAGGTATTTAGAAAGAGGCCTGGTGAGTTTTTTAAAGTTGTAATTTTTTCCCACAATTCTTTGCAAAATCAAGATTTTTTTTTTTTTTCATCAAATTTTCATATTATTAGGTTATTTTTCACACACAGCATATGCATACCACAAATTACACCCCAAAACACATTCTGCTATTCCTCCCGAGTATGGCGATACCCCATGTGTGAGACTTTTACACAATGCGGCCACATACAGAGGCCCAACATGCAGGGAGCACCCAGGCCAATTCTGACATTTCTCTCCTACATGTAAAAATCATCATTTATTTGCTAGAAAAATACATAAAACCCCAAAACATGATATAAAGATACCTCACATGTGGTTTGAACACCGTTTTTATATGTGGGCGGGACTTGCGTATGCGTTCGCTTCTGCATGCGAGCTCGCGGGGACAGGGGCTGCTGTATGCCCAGAGTATTGCTAAGTATGCCCAGAGTATTGCGGAGTATTGCCCAGAGTATTGCCCAGAGTATTGCCAGAGTATTGCCCAGAGTATGCCCGGAGTATTGCCAGAGTATGCCCGGAGTATTGCCAGAGTATGCCCGGAGTATTGCCAGAGTATGCCCGGAGTATTGCCAGAGTATTGCAGAGTATGCCCAGAGTATTGCAGAGTATGCCCAGAGTATTGCAGAGTATGCCCAGAGTATTGCCAGAGTATGCAGAGTATGCCCAGGGTATTGCAGAGTATGCCCAGAGTATTGCCCAGAGTATGCCCAGAGTATGCCCAGAGTATTGCCAGAGTATTGCGGAGTATGCAGAGTATGCCCAGGGTATTGCAGAGTATGCCCAGAGTATTGCCCAGAGTATGCCCAGAGTATTGCCAGAGTATGCCCAGAGTATTGCCAGAGTATTGCGGAGTATGCAGAGTATGCCCAGGGTATTGCAGAGTATGCCCAGAGTATTGCAGAGTATGCCCAGAGTATTGGCAGAGTATTGCCCAGAGTATGCCCGGAGTATGCCCAGAGTATTGCAGAGTATGCCCAGAGTATTGCCAGAGTATGCCCAGAGTATTGCCAGAGTATTGCGGAGTATGCAGAGTATGCCCAGGGTATTGCAGAGTATGCCCAGGGTATTGCGGAGTATGCCCAGAGTATTGCAGAGTATGCCCAGAGTATTGCAGAGTATGCCCAGAGTATTGCAGAGTATGCCCAGAGTATTGCAGAGTATGCCCAGAGTATGCCCAGGGTATTGCAGAGTATTGCAGAGTATGCCCAGAGTATTGGCAGAGTATTGCCCAGAGTATGCCCGGAGTATGCCCAGAGTATTGCAGAGTATGCCCAGAGTATTGCAGAGTATGCCCAGAGTATTGCAGAGTATGCCCAGAGTATTGCCAGAGTATTGCGGAGTATGCAGAGTATGCCCAGGGTATTGCAGAGTATGCCCAGGGTATTGCAGAGTATGCCCAGGGTATTGCAGAGTATGCCCAGGGTATTGCGGAGTATGCCCAGAGTATTGCAGAGTATGTGTCATGAACAGCTTCGGCCACCAGATGGCGATAGCAGCGCGTCAGCGCGATTGGGACGCGCGCATTCGCGGCAGGGGCGCGCGCGCGATCACGGCATTGCGACGGGAGCGGGCGCGCGCATTCGCGGCAACGGTGCGCGCGCATCGCGCGAACGTCATTCTGGCGCCAAAAAAGGACATTTAAACTCGCTGTCAGCGTTTGCCTCTTGCTGTCCGGTCTACAGCAGTTCCTGAGACTACCTGTATCTAACCTACTTGAATCTGTTCCTGACAACCCGGCCTGTTCCTGACTCCGCTTGCCTTCCGCCTGCCCTGACCTATTGCCTGCCTGACGATCCGCCTGCCTGACCCCCTTAGCCGCTGCTGCCAGTCTGTTGTCGACCCGGTCTGACTCCTACTCTGCCTTGCCTACTACACCTGCACCTGACCCGCTAGCCGGCCTCGGACTCTCCTGCTGGGACTTACCTCCACTGGACTACGGTACACCTCCCCACTCTGGTGATTCCTGTGTCTCCAGTCGTCTTCACCTGCTGCCAGCAGCTACAGTCCACACTTGCTACTCTACTCAGCACTGAAGCCTTCTGAGGCCTGCCGGCCCAGCACCTGCGCTGCAACCGGCGCTCGTGCGACTCTGCACTCCCGCACCCCCTGTCCACTCTACCAGGGGTCCCGGGATCAGAGGAGTAAGGGCAGCCACTCCTTGCACGTCAGGCTCGTCCACCAGGTACGTGACAGTACCGGACAGCCATGACCGAGCCCGCGCAGGGAGTGGATCCCATGCAAGAACTTTGTCGCCACCTGGATGGACTGACCCAAGCAGTCCGTACCCTGCAAGAGGGCTACACGCGTTTGGAAAATCGCGTCCAGGCGTTATCTGCTCCCGCCTCCACCTCGGCTGCTTCCGGCTCATCCACATCTCCCTCTGTCATCATGCTGCCACCTGAACCAAAGGTTCCTACGCCAGAAAGGTTCTCCGGAGAACGTAGCAAATATCGGGCCTTCCGCAATGCTTGCGAACTTTATTTCGCCCTACAGCCACGGACTTTCTCCCTAGAAGCTACCAAAGTCGGTTTTGTCATCGCACTACTTTCGGGCGAACCGCAAGCCTGGGCCCATCGCCTGATGGAACAAAAGGACATTGCACTTGATGATCTAACCACCTTCTTTCAGGCTATGTCCTTGTTATATGAAGATCCTCATCAGACCGCCTCCGCGGAAGCTGCTCTGCACGCTCTACAGCAGGGTCGCCGGCCAGCTGAGGACTACGTGTCCGAATTCCGCAGATGGAGTTCGGATACAAGGTGGAATGATGCCGCTCTCTGTTACCAGTTCCGCCTAGGTCTTTCCGAATCACTCAAGGACGAACTGGCCCGGGTAGGAGTCCCAGGAACACTGGAAGCATTAATTAACCTGACCATTCAGATCGACCAGCGTCTGAGGGAGCGCAGAACTGAAAGGGCCACGGCCCCATCTCGCCCTATCTGGATGATGCCACGGGTACCGACCGTTTCCAATCCAGCTCTACCAACTCCGGTTGCCTCATCTGCCCCTGACACCTCTGAGCCGATGCAATTAGGCCTCCTCCGTCCTTCTCTCACCCCTGAGGAACGCCAACGCCGCAGGGCCAACAACTTGTGTCTGTATTGCGGGGAAGCTGGCCACTACGTGAGGACCTGTCCCGCAAAGCTCCGTAAGTGTCTGTCCACGTCGTCTGTTCACTTACCTATTCTCCCAGGCAATTCTACTCACCTAGCTGTTCCCGTTTTCTTCCAGCTTCCAGAAAAGACTATCCAAGTCAGCGCCATTATTGATTCAGGAGCCTGCAGCTGCTTTTTGGATCAAGCCTTCGCCTCCAGACATCAGATCCCTCTTCGCCCTAGGGCTACTGGACTCTCTGTATACTTAGCTGATGGCTCCACGTTAAGATCCGGACCGGTTACCCGAGAAACCCAGCCTTTAGCCACCACCATCGCCGGCAACCACCATGAACTATTGTGCCTGGATGTGATTGACTCCCCCCTGTTCCCTGTCATACTGGGCTTGCCGTGGCTACAGGTCCACAACCCACGGGTCAACTGGACCACGGGAGAGATCAGCTTCCAATCTCCTTATTGCCAACAGCACTGCCTGCAAGTAGTATCTCCGCCTCCGTCCTTACTCTGCATGGACTCTGATGTTGAAACCCGCCAATCTGTCCCTGAAATTTATCACGACTACCTGGATGTCTTCAGTAAGAAGGGAGCAGAGACCCTTCCGCCTCATAGGTCCTACGACTGCCCCATTGAACTCCTCCCGGGGGCCGAAGTCCCTTTCGGTAGGATCTTCCCCTTAACGGGTCTTGAACTTGAGACTTTGAAGACCTACATTGAGGACAGTCTAAGAAAGAAATTCATCCGCCCATCCACATCACCAGCGGGAGCAGGGATCTTCTTTGTTGAAAAGAAAGACCACTCTCTTCGTCCCTGTGTGGATTACCGGGAACTCAACAAAATCACCATCAAAAACCGGTACCCCGCTGCCCTTGGTACCTGAACTCTTCCAACGTCTGGGGGCCGCGGTCATCTTTACTAAATTAGATCTCCGCGGGGCCTACAACTTGGTCCGCATACGTGAAGGGGACGAGTGGAAGACCGCCTTCCGTACCCGTTTCGGACACTTCGAATATTTAGTTATGCCCTTCGGACTTTGTAACGCCCCAGCAACGTTCCAACACTTTGTGAACGACATCTTCAGAGACTTCCTCGACCTCTTTGTGATCGTTTACTTGGACGATATCTTAGTTTTTTCCCCTTCCCTGGAGAAACATCGGGAACATGTCAAAAACGTGCTCGAGCGACTCCGAACTCACGGACTTTATGCCAAGCCTGAGAAATGCGAGTTCGAACGCTCGAGCATACAATTCCTGGGGCTCATAATCTCAGTAAAGGGGGTGGAAATGGATCCCAAGAAGGTCTCCGCAATCCGTGATTGGCCAGCGCCTGTAGACAAGAAGGGCGTTCAGCGTTTCGTCGGCTTTGCGAATTTCTACAGGAAGTTCATCAGGGCCTTCTCCAGCATAATTTCTCCAATAACCGATCTAACTAAACAGACTACCCGGTTCCGCTGGACACCAGAAGCCCAGGCGGCCTTTGAAGCCCTGAAAGACTTGTTCACCTCTGCATCCGTCCTCAGGCATCCCGATGCAAACCTGCCCTACATCTTAGAAGTAGATGCTTCTGAAACGGCGGTCGGGGCAGTGCTATCTCAAAGACAGGGCCCCAAGGCTCTCTTACACCCTGTCGCCTTCTTTTCCCGTAAACTGTCAACAGCTGAGAGAAATTATGATGTAGGGGACCGAGAACTGTTGGCAATAAAGGCCGCTCTGGAGGAATGGCGGTACCTCCTGGAAGGCGCAGCGCACCCAATCTTGATTTACACAGACCACAAGAACCTGGAATACTTGAAGGCGGCCAAGAGACTTAAACCGCGCCAGGCCAGGTGGGCACTTTTTTTTACAAGGTTTTCTTTTCACATCACTTACAGACCAGGGTCCAAGAATACTAAGCCTGACGCTCTATCCCGCATGTATGGCAGCTCAGAGTCTCCCAACCCTCCGGATACCATCCTGCCATCAGGAAATTTCCTGTTGCTACAAAGGGACCTATTGCCCCAAATCAGGCAAGCCTCTGCTGGGATTTCCCCTTCTTCAAGTCTGGAACTACAATCTAGGGACGGTTTACTTTGGCATCAGGACAAGATCTTCGTACCTGAAGACCTACGGGTCAGTGTCCTGAGTTCTTGTCATGACCACAAGCTGGCGGGCCATTTCGGGGTACACAAAACTTCGGAACTCTTGCAACGCTCCTTTTGGTGGCCCCAGCTCCTGAAGGATTGCAGGGACTATGTGGAATCTTGCACCACGTGCACTCGAAACAAGGGGAGCAAGCTCAGAGCCTGGGGACTCCTGAAACCGCTATCAGTACCAGAAAGACCATGGAGAATGATCTCCATGGATTTCATTGTGGAGCTTCCCCCGTCAGAGGGTTTCACCACTGTCTTTGTGGTAGTAGACAGACTCTCAAAGATGGCACACTTTATACCTTTGAAGGGTACACCCTCCGCCCCGGAGACGGCCAAAGCCTTTATCAAGGAAGTGGTTAGGCTTCACGGGGTTCCTGTGGACATCGTGTCTGATCGAGGGGTGCAATTCACCTCCAGGTTTTGGAAGGCACTTTGCAGCAGTCTCAAGATTGGTCTATCGTTTTCATCAGCGTACCATCCGCAATCAAACGGGCAGACAGAGAGAACGAATCAGACACTCGAACAGTATCTTCGCTGCTTCTCCTCCTTCTCGCAGGAAGATTGGGTGTCCTTGCTACCCCTGGCGGAATTCGCATACAATAATTCCGTCCACTCTGCCACCAAACAATCGCCCTTCTATGCGAACTACGGCTTCCATCCCTTGTTCTTGTCCAATTCCGTCCCGGAGTGTTCGGTACCCGCTGTCCAGGAAACTCTGATCTTCTTTGACACAAATAATAAGATTCTGCAGGAGACAATGACTAAGACACAAGAGCGTAATAAAGAAATCTTTGACAAGAAAAGAAGAGGGGAACTCAACCTGGAACCTGGAACTATGGTTTATCTGTCTACCCTGAATTTAAAACTTGCATGCCCCTCGAAGAAACTAGGCCCTAGGTTTGTGGGCCCTTTTCCTGTCAAGAGGAAGATAAATGAGGTTGCCTACGAACTTGAGTTGCCAGAAACCTTCCGCATTCACCCGGTCTTCCATGTGGCCCTGCTTAAACCAGTTGTTTCTGATCCCTTTCCTGAGAGGAACACAGGTCCGCCGGAGCCGGTCCTAGTAGACGGCGAGGAGGAATTTGAGGTTGAATCCATCCTGGATTGCAGGAAAAGACGCAACCAAGTTCAATTCCCCGTCAAATGGAAAGGGTATGGACCCGAGGAGAATTCATGGGAACCGGAGGACAATATACACGCTGAAAGACTAATCCAGTCATTTAAAGACTCCCACCCGCTGGAGATATCCCGGTTGGGCATCCGGAGGCTGTCCATTGGAGGGGGGCAATGTCATGAACAGCTTCGGCCACCAGATGGCGATAGCAGCGCGTCAGCGCGATTGGGACGCGCGCATTCGCGGCAGGGGCGCGCGCGCGATCACGGCATTGCGACGGGAGCGGGCGCGCGCATTCGCGGCAACGGTGCGCGCGCGCATCGCGCGAACGTCATTCTGGCGCCAAAAAAGGACATTTAAACTCGCTGTCAGCGTTTGCCTCTTGCTGTCCGGTCTACAGCAGTTCCTGAGACTACCTGTATCTAACCTACTTGAATCTGTTCCTGACAACCCGGCCTGTTCCTGACTCCGCTTGCCTTCCGCCTGCCCTGACCTATTGCCTGCCTGACGATCCGCCTGCCTGACCCCCTTAGCCGCTGCTGCCAGTCTGTTGTCGACCCGGTCTGACTCCTACTCTGCCTTGCCTACTACACCTGCACCTGACCCGCTAGCCGGCCTCGGACTCTCCTGCTGGGACTTACCTCCACTGGACTACGGTACACCTCCCCACTCTGGTGATTCCTGTGTCTCCAGTCGTCTTCACCTGCTGCCAGCAGCTACAGTCCACACTTGCTACTCTACTCAGCACTGAAGCCTTCTGAGGCCTGCCGGCCCAGCACCTGCGCTGCAACCGGCGCTCGTGCGACTCTGCACTCCCGCACCCCCTGTCCACTCTACCAGGGGTCCCGGGATCAGAGGAGTAAGGGCAGCCACTCCTTGCACGTCAGGCTCGTCCACCAGGTACGTGACAGTATGCCCAGAGTATTGCAGAGTATGCCCAGAGTATTGCAGAGTATGCCCAGAGTATTGCCAGAGTATTGCGGAGTATGCAGAGTATGCCCAGGGTATTGCAGAGTATGCCCAGAGTATTGCCCAGAGTATTGCCCAGAGTATTGCCCAGAGTATTGCCCAGAGTATTGCCCAGAGTATGCCTGAGTATTGCAGAGTATGCCCAGAGTATTGCCCAGAGTATTGCCAGAGTATGCCTGAGTATTGCAGAGTATGCCCAGGTGAGTATTGCAGAGTATATGCAGCAGGGATGGCTGAGGAGGGAGGGAGGGATGGATGGATCTGTGACTGCATTTGTCACAGATCCAGCCCGCAGCACTGGCGCTGCCATCCGCTCCCTCCCCTCTCCTCTCACACTGTACCGATCGGTACAGAGAGAGGAGGGAAGAACCGGCGTCATCAAATGACGCCGGTCTGTTTACATCTGATCGCGCCGTCATTGGACGGCGCGATCACGTGGTAAACCGCCGCTATCAGCGGCGATTTACCGTGATCCGTGATGCGCCGGGTCCTCTGGACCCGGCGGTCACGGATGTTCCCGTGTGCGCGCCTCAGGAGGCGCGCGGGAGCGCGATTCTGACAGGCCGTTAATTAACGGCCAGTTAGAATACAGCAACCGCCCTAGAGCCGTACTTTCGGCATAGGGCGGTTGCAAAGTGGTTAAACTACGCGATTAGGGGGCGTGAGGCATTTAAATGAAGCGCGTCCCCGCGGCGATCGAACTGCGCATGCTCCGTTCAGAAATGTCCCGCCGTGCATTGCGCGAAATCACGTCGTTACGTCGTTTACGGACATTCCTATTCCCGGACGACTTACGGAAAAAAAAAAAAATATTTGAAAGTCGACGCGGGAACGACGGCCATACTTAACATGGGCCGCGTAACGTTAGACCAGCTAATAGCTGGTTTAACTTTACGTAGCGAAAAAAATGACGTACGCGATTGCGAACGACGCTCGTAACTTAGTGGATCACCGGAAAAAGCTCATTTGCATACCCCGACGCTGAAAACGACGCGAACTCCACCCAGCGGCCGCAAAAAAA
Source organism: Rana kukunoris (assembly GCA_029574335.1). NCBI lineage: Eukaryota > Metazoa > Chordata > Amphibia > Anura > Ranidae > Rana > Rana kukunoris. Next base: position 84,291,225 of record CM056049.1, read on the forward strand.
TTGCAGCGTAGATCCGAAGGTGTACGAAGACGTAAGCCTGTCAGATCGAAGCCCAACGCTGCCGTATGATGGTTTGAGGATTCAAACTAGTGATACAGCGCGCAATATTTGAAATTACTCCTGTCTAACACCAGTTAGACAGGCGTAATGGCTCTCTGAATCTGGCCCCCTGTTTTTAACGCATACTGTTAGACAGGTTAATTGGTTGTTCTGCGAGCTGGTCAGTAAGTAGGCTTGGTTTGGGCATTCCCCAGGTTTTGTTGTTATTCGCCTTTATTAACCACTTAAGGACCGAGTCTGTTTTTCAAATTTGGCATTTACAAGATTAAAACAGTTTTTTTTTTGCTAGAAAATTACTTAAAACCCCCAAACATTACATATATATTTTTTTAACACCCTAGAGAATAAAATGGCAGTCATTGCAATACTTTTTGTTACACCGTATTTGCACAGCGGTCTTACAAGCTCACTTTTTTTGGAAAAAATTCACTTTTTTGTATTAAAAAAAAAAGACAATAGTAAAGTTAGCCCAATTTTCTATATATATTGTGAAAGATAATGTTACGCCGAGTAAAATGATACCCAACATGTCACGCTTCAAAATTGCGCCCGCTCGTGGAATGGCGTCAAACTTTTACCCTTAAAAATCTCCATAGGCGACATTTAAAAAAAGGAGGAGGTCTGGGGCTAGAATTATTGCTCTCGCTCGAACGATCGTGGTGATACCTCACTGTTTTCATATGCAGGCACTACTCACATATGCATTTGCTTCTGCGCGCAAGCTCGTCGGGACAGGGTGCTTTAAAAAAAAAAATTTTGTTTTCTTATTTATTTTTATTTAAAAAAAAAAAATGGATCACTTTTATTCCTATTACAAAGAATGTAAACATCCCTTGTAAAAGAAAAAAGCATGACAGGTCCTATTAAATATGAGATCTGGGGTCAAAAAGACTTCAGATCTCATATTTAGACTAAAATGCAGCAAAAAAATTAAAAAAAATTAAATGGAAAAAATGACAACAAGAAAATATTGCTTTAAGAAACATGGGCTTCCGCCCTGCTATGCTATGGGGAGGGGTGGGGGCCATCTTGTGCCACGATTATTGTTGAAAGGACCGCTCACTGAAAAGATGGATATCTCGGCGGTTGTGGCAGCAGCTGCTGCCGTTACCGAGATATCCATCTTTCTTTCTTGACCAAGTGACATCCACACCCAAAGCATTGTAAAAAAAAAAAAAGAATATATATATATATATATATATATATATATATATATATTGTTAAAAAAAAATACTGACACAGCCCACGCCTCATCAGTGTTGCATATTAGTGCCAATGTCACACGACATTAAAAAAAAGTATTGGATAATAATTGATAATTGATGAGAATAATGTTTAATTTTTATTATTCTTTCCTTATATTACATTTTCAATGGATATGATATATTTGAAGCTGGCTCTTGAGTTACTTTCATTCTCTTGGGTCTATATTATAGAGCAGGTGTGGCCAACCAGTGGCCCGGGGGCCACATGTGGCCCGCGGAGCCCTCAGATGTGGCCCACGACTTCCTGCTCTGGAATGACGGGTTGGCAAGCCCAGATCGCAGGTTGCCGACCTGCCATACCACAGCATCAGTGTTGTGAATGAAGCTGGTGGTAGAGGAAGAAAGCGGCTACGGAACAGAGCCCATAAGCCAATGCTTTCTCTACAGTGCTGGCTTTTGCCACCGGTGGAGTCTATGGCAAAGTTTAGCTAACCCCCAGGATAGACACAGGTGCCCTTCACTGCACCCATGGTGTGGGTAAATCGCAGCACATCAGTTGGAAAGCAGTCTTAAGCCCTTTTCACACAATCAGCCCGACCAAATGGGACCCTCAATTCACCTCTATAGAGCGACAGATGTCCGTTTACGCCCACCTACCTCCAATCCGAAAAACAGAACAGGAAATTCGTCCCCTTCCATCTGAGCAGATCTGAAAGCCTATAGAGTAGCTGTGACCTGTCATCCGTCCGCTTTGCTCATTGTGGCCCGCGACTGGTTACCAAGTTGCTTAAGTGGCCCTTGCTGTTCAAAAGGTTGGGCACCCCTTTTAGAGGATGTTTTATAGAGTCTTCTTGTTAATTAATTTATATTGTTTATTTACGTAATGAGTAGGTGGGGGGGGGGGGTTATTCTACCTCTTGGGACACAGGGTGTTCCCATTTGGGGTGTCAGGGGAGATGGAGTTTCTCCTGAACGTCTACCATCTTTACTGACCTGGACGATAGGTCGATTGTATTTCTTAACGTTTCAAGGGACTAGTCTAGATTATTGAACCTCTGTGGGTGGGGGAGGTCATTTAAGACACATTTTATTATCTTCAATATATTTATTCTCTTTTGTTGCTCACAATTTCTTTTACATTTGGGCGATACTTTATTTAATGCTAAAATGAAAGGGAAAGTAATGAACTGGATGTACCTTGTTATTTAAGATTGTATGTCACTATGTAATGCTTTCTTTGAAGTTCATCACTTGTACTGACTTTTTTCTGAAAATAAACTTAAACTTGAATGAAAAAAAAAAAAAAAGTATTGGATAAATGGCATTGGCGGGTACTTGAAAAAAGTATCGGTACTTGTAAAAGTGGTATCGGTGCAACCCTACCTGTCAGTGGTAAATGGTTTGTCTCTACCCCTGGATCAACTTTACCTATATATGTCAGTAGCCAATTATATTATGTACATTTAGGAAAGTATCCAGGCTTTTTTTAAAGCAATCTACTGAGCTGGCCAGAACCACCTCTGCAGGGAGTCTATTCCACATTTTCACAGCTCTTACTGTGAAGAAATCTTTCCGTATTTGGAGAAGAATATTTTTTTCCTCTAGAGGTAAAGAGTGCCCCATTGTCCTCGGTGATGACTTTAAAGTTCACTATATGGACCGCTTATGTATTTGTACATGTTCATCATATTCCCCTTAATCTTCTCTTCTCAAGAGGGAATAGATTCAGTTCCTCTAATCTTTCCTCATAGCTGAGCTCCTCCGTGCCTCCTATTAGTTTGGTTGCCCTTCTCTGCACTTTCTCCAGTCCCCCGATATCCTTTTTGAGAACTGGGGCCCAAAACTGAACTGTATATTCCAGATGAAGTCTTATGCCGTGTACACACGATCGGTCCATCCGATCAGAACGGTCTGAAGGACCGCTTTCATCAGTTAACCGATGAAGCTGACTGATGGTCCGTCGCGCCTACACACCATCGGTTAAAAAATCGATCGTGTCAGAATGTGGTGACGTAAAACAAAACGACGTGCTGAAAAAAAAGTTCAATGCTTCCAAGCATGCGTTGACTTGATTCTGAGCATGCGTGGATTTTTAACCGATGGTCGTGCCTACAAACGATAATTTTTTTGCTATCGGTTAGGTATCTATTGGTTAAATTTAAAACAAGTTTAACCTTTTTTTTTTACCTTTTCTCATGTTCCATTTTATTAGGTGATAAACATGCCATGGTGTGTACACGATCAAACCATTACATTTCAGCAGACAGATTTGTTCAAATCGGTCTGTCCGACCGATTTGAACAAATCTATTTGCTAGTGTGTACGGGGCCTGAATTTCATACACAGTGATTCCCACCACTATTCACCTCAAATTGTGAACATTCAGTTAAGGCCTCACTTGGATACCCCCTATTGCCACTTTAGATAATGTAAAACAATGCCACATATATGGGTGGCCCTTTAAAAGATCGAAAATTCTTCCTGCAATGGACTCCTATAATAAAGTGGTTCCCCCTAGTGTAGTATGCCTTAGAAAAATATTTTTTATTAATTCAAAGTGCATATCTGTATATATATTTATATACATATATATCTATTATGCCTAATTTTCAGATATCCACGATCATACCCCCATGTCCGCCACGGGGGAAATTATTTGGGTTGTCCAGCTCCGTGCTGTATCAATTCACTCATAGCGCAAGTCAGGGCTCAAAATTTCAAGTCCTGAGTTACTCGCCACCAGTTGCCCCACCTAACTCATACACTGCCCTGTACCTAATTGCACCTGTAAACACGCCCTCGTAGATTATCTCATGGAATGACAATGTTTTATGCAGAATTAAGTTACAAAATTAAATATTACCAACAACAACTTTAACAAAATGGGACAGGGCACTAGGGGCAGACCAGAGGGACAGGGCACTGGGGGCAGATCAGAGGGACAGGGCACTGGGGGCAGACCAGAGGGACAGGGCACTGGGGGCAGACCAGAGGGACAGGGCACTGGGGGCAGATCAGAGGGACAGGGCACTGGTGGCAGACCAGAGGGACAGGGCACTGGGGGCAGACCAGAAGGACAGGGCACTGGGGGCAGACCAGAGGGGCATGGCACTAGAACTGGGTCTCTTCCCCATTCTATTGCTGTCTCTGCAACTCCCATCCATCCTCTCTCTCTCACCCATTCATCTCATCATCAGGAGCCTGTGTGTGTGGCTCCACGCTTGCATGTCCCCACTTCCCCCTTTTATTCAGGCTGGCAGAGAGGAGAGGAGCTGCAGCACAGCGGGAGGGAGTACAATCCAGCGCTGAGATCCACACAACTGCACAGCCATTGACACCATAGCACAGCGCACACTGACACCGCACAGCACACATTGAGACCAGACTGTTCACAGTGCTCAGGCTGAACTGTTGGAAACTTACTTAGAGCACAAGGAGAAGAAAACTGCACAAACTGGAAGGCTCCCGCTCTTTCAGTGAGCGCTGCACCGGAGTGGAAATTTTCGCAATCCTCCACCTCACTCATTACTTTCTGCTCTCCAGCTACATTGGTCGGGCCCCGGTGGGAGGGGGGCAGGCTCAGAGAGGTCATACTGTTAGGTCCAATGGCTTAATGAGAATTGTAAGGAGAGCACCGGTGTACTGCTCTGCCTGTGTGCAGCTCACCAGACTACTTTTCCCGAACATGCACGTTTCCTCTTCGGCCGCCAATCTCATCAGGACTCTAAGTGTAGGCACAGATTGCAGCTTAAATCCACTCGCCAAATGCTAGTAGGCGAGTGGAAATTTTGAGGGCTGGCGTAAGTCATCAATATTTTTTTTTGTATTTTATATACCCTAATGCTGAACCATACTACATGTTTTGTATTCCTATTTGTCTATTCTACAGATTGGTTTGTCCTGAAACTTGTTGACGTTGACCAATCAATGAAAAGTACAAATCTCTGTCTTGTGACTTTTTATCAATAAACTTGTGTTTTACAACTCTGTTTATATTATTTTAATAGTACCGATATAGTCCCTTTATCCAATCATGTGGTTAGCCCTGTGGTCTGGCCTCAGCAACCATTCCACTGCCCCCACTCTCCCCTTTTTCGCAATTAACCGGGATGATGGTACGTTTGTATTTAATGATTGATTATTTTTACGTGAGGCTATAATCTCATTTTTGTTTATAATTCAAATTGCACTTACATATAATTAAAAAGCAATAGCATGTATGACAGAACAGCGGAGCTGTGGCTCCTGCATCACTTCCTGTTCCAGCACTCAGTCATGGTCACGTGACTTCTTAGGGGTACATGGTCGGATACTTACAAACTACTTTTATGGTGGTAACTGTTTATATTCTTCATAGCAACTGACTACACCTTAATATAACACCTTAATATAACACCTTAATATAACATAAGAAAATAATAACTATTAGAATATTGTCTCCTCCTGATATACATCCCCTCATACATCCCTAATGCTATACATATATGATACAAATAAGAGAAAATGGATATAAAAAGTAAGTATTAAAAAAGCTCCCGCTCTTTCAGTGAGCGCTGCACCGGAGTGGAAATTTTCGCAATCCTCCACCTCACTCATTACTTTCTGCTCTCCAGCTACATTGGTCGGGCCCCGGTGGGAGGGGGGCAGGCTCAGAGAGGTCATACTGTTAGGTCCAATGGCTTAATGAGAATTGTAAGGAGAGCACCGGTGTACTGCTCTGCCTGTGTGCAGCTCACCAGACTACTTTTCCCGAACATGCACGTTTCCTCTTCGGCCGCCAATCTCATCAGGACTCTAAGTGTAGGCACAGATTGCAGCTTAAATCCACTCGCCAAATGCTAGTAGGCGAGTGGAAATTTTGAGGGCTGGCGTAAGTCATCAATATTTTTTTTTGTATTTTATATACCCTAATGCTGAACCATACTACATGTTTTGTATTCCTATTTGTCTATTCTACAGATTGGTTTGTCCTGAAACTTGTTGACGTTGACCAATCAATGAAAAGTACAAATCTCTGTCTTGTGACTTTTTATCAATAAACTTGTGTTTTACAACTCTGTTTATATTATTTTAATAGTACCGATATAGTCCCTTTATCCAATCATGTGGTTAGCCCTGTGGTCTGGCCTCAGCAACCATTCCACTGCCCCCACTCTCCCCTTTTTCGCAATTAACCGGGATGATGGTACGTTTGTATTTAATGATTGATTATTTTTACGTGAGGCTATAATCTCATTTTTGTTTATAATTCAAATTGCACTTACATATAATTAAAAAGCAATAGCATGTATGACAGAACAGCGGAGCTGTGGCTCCTGCATCACTTCCTGTTCCAGCACTCAGTCATGGTCACGTGACTTCTTAGGGGTACATGGTCGGATACTTACAAACTACTTTTATGGTGGTAACTGTTTATATTCTTCATAGCAACTGACTACACCTTAATATAACACCTTAATATAACACCTTAATATAACATAAGAAAATAATAACTATTAGAATATTGTCTCCTCCTGATATACATCCCCTCATACATCCCTAATGCTATACATATATGATACAAATAAGAGAAAATGGATATAAAAAGTAAGTATTAAAATATGATAAAAGAACTACAATATAATCGTATGTATAATTTGTACACATAAACACTAATATACATGGCCATATAGACAAGGGTTGGAGGTGAACACATAAACACCACTAGTGATCACTGATGTTCAACAGTGGTCTCAAAAAAGAGTTTCCTGAACAACCTACTCTGTCAATAAAAGGGGGCCAATTCTCTACTGCCAAGGAGCGATGAGAGGTATAATATTGCACAATAGACAGTACAAATAAAAAGTGAAAAACATCTGGCAGACATCCATGTAGACATCTGGTTGACATCCACCAAGGCGGCGAAACAAAGTACCTCTGACCATCACGTTAATAATAAAGAAGGCACCATTACTTGTTTAGCCCTGAAATAGAACTCATGCTGTCCTTCATGTGCATTTTGTTATTTTGACTTTCTAAATACTCACCTACTGCGCTCAAATGCAAGCTTTTTAGAACATTAACAATTTATCCAAAGGTTTCACATTTAGAAATGTCATGTTACTGTGAAAAAGTACTGATTGCGGGCGGCATAAGAAATAGGTTTTAAAAGCCGTACAGCAAAGCACTAATGGCAGTGAATGTCAAGGACTCAGGAATGTGCCTCGGCTGCAATTAATAGACAATTATCAGCAATTATAATCTCGATATGGTGCATAATCATGCTTTCATTTATGAAACTAAAGAACATGTTGCTTAAAAGGGAAACTAGAATTATTTTGGAGCACAATTATTTTACTTTTAAATTTTGAACAAGAATTCCAGATATGGAATTTTTTAACAAAATGGCATTGGTCCAGTCCAAAACATTTTCTGATTGGACGAGGTGGAGGGCGTGACATTAATGTTTGAAGATCCCTGTTCTAGAGGGATCTAACAGATGTGGTATATGCATAATTACGATTCCAACTAGACCAATGCAACTACGTCAAAATATCCATACCTGGAATGTAACATTTAGTTTTTATATAGCAAGTCTTGATTTTACAAATGGGTCCCATGTACAAAGGATTTTTAGAAAATTCTGGGTTAAAAATAAAAATCACAGCAATTTCTCCCACTGGGGTCGATTTACTAATGCCGGCTATACACGGGTTACATTTTTAAATAATTTTATTTCGAAAATCATATCTAACAATTTTGTTCAAATTTCGCACCATTAGTGGGGCTGCAGCAACAGACGATTTCTGTGCGGCAATCAAATTTGAGTAATCGGACATGTTGGAAATGTTGTGAAAACAAACGATTTTCTAATCAATGATGTGATGAATCTGCGAAAAATGTAATAGAAAAAGGAATGTACATGTGTAAAAAAAGAAAACTCCCAGAAAGAAAAGAAGATTCTCGGCCACAAAAAAAAAATTCTGTAGCAACAGAGGCGATTTTGAAGGCTTGGTTGGCCGAATTTCAAATATCAATGGTAGCGTCATCGGACACCAAAAAAAATAAAATTTCTGATTTTGAAACGAAAATTTGCTTGAAATTCGACCGTGTATGGCCTGCTTATGTGACCATCTCTCACTCTCTCAAAAAAATTTAACAGGGAGCTGTAGTGAGCAGGGTGAAGTTGAGTGGATCATTCCCATGCAGCACAAAAAGACAGGTTCACTATAAAGCAATAATAAACTGCACCTATTTTTTTTTTCTTTTAAACCCTGCAAGGTAAAGGCATAATGTGCTAGTATGCATCACATACTAGCACATTATGAAATACTTACCTTAGAACAAAGCCTTCTAGCGCTGTGCTTTCCTCTTCATCTGGTATTCCTTCCAGATTCGTGATAGACCTCACATAAAAGAACTCACATAATCTTTGAAAACCAAAGGGTATAGTCTATTTTCTTCATTCTCAGAACCATATGGCTCGGTTCACAAAATAAAAACGCATCCGATTCGCATAACATGTGAACCGGACTGGCTTTCAATGGAGTCGGTTCACACATGTCTAGGGTCAGTTTTGAAAAGGGCCCTGTGAGATTTTGAGTCCGGTTTATGTGTGAATTTAAGTAAGAATTTGCACCTGAACCAGTGAACAAAACCGCACCAAACTACGGACTCCAAACCGCAGTCGGAATTGTGTGAACCTAGGCTAACCTAGCAAAAAAATAAAACTCTGCAGCTACACATACTGTAGCTGCTGACTTTTATTATTAGGAAACTTACCTATCCTGGAATCCAGAGATTTTGGCACAACAGCCGATGTCTCCAGGGCTCGGGGTGCTGCCGCCATTGCCTGTAAGGGAAACACACGTTTCTGAATGGCCTGACGATGGGGGAAGGAGGAGGGGGGCCGAACATCCGAGTGATCTTGCTGTGGATGTGGGGACTGGTACCTGTCAAAAACAGGTACCCCCTCGCCCCCCCCCCCCCCCCTGAAAGGTGCCAAATGGCACCGTTCAGGGGGGGCACTTTTGGGTGGCACTCTGCTTTAATTAAAAAAAAAATAACTTGTCTTTTATGTAGCCAATGTATACTTTGGCAGATCATAGACAATTTTACCAACTAAATTGAGTTATGCCACATGGACATGGATAAAGGTGCTCTTCAGTGAATCCGATGGGTGTATCTCCTAAAGAGCTTTCACATTCCTCTTATTTAAATAATCTAAAATGTTCTTAGAACAAATATTTACTAAACAAATTGTCTGATGGTAGCTTTTTTTCAAATGATTCACTGGGGATATCCTGCTGTATTTATTTTGCTCAAGTTACATTTCATGTTGTGCTAGATTTAATTGCCAATGCGCCACGTGTAACATCTGTTACATTTAGTCTTGGACTCTCCAAGTTGATGTAAAATGCCTGAATTTCAGACAGCCGGAATTTCAGACAGCCAGAAGAATCTTGTCCAAGCCCTGTTGAGTTTTATAGTACCATCTTAACTATTTGACCTCCGAAAGGATTTACCATCTGCATGACCGGGGCATTTTTTGCTTTTCAGTACTGTGCTTCTTTGACAATTGCGCGGTCATGCAACACTGTACACATATGAAATTTATATTATTTTTTTCATACAAATAGAGCTTTATTTTGGTGGTATTTGATCACCACTGTTTTTTTTTTTGTTTTTTTTTTCAAATATAATTTTTTTTTTGTTTTTTTCTTGAAAAAGAATAAGAAACAGAGGTAAAAAAAAAAACATACAGAGAAAATGTTGTGTATCATAAAAGTACATCAACTGACACTCACAAGTATACAAACGACAACAGTAATATCAGCATTTGAGGTCGTCGGCAAATTGTGATATTTTGTGACTCAAGTAGCTAGCAAAGCCACTCCTTCATCGGCGTATACGAACATCGTCCAGAGCATCCACGCCTGGGAGTGTTGTTCTTGTTTATTTTGGGCTGTACAGACCAAGTCCTCCAGTCTCCTGATCTCCTCTGCGCAGCCACATCCTCGTAGTCGGGGGGTAACTTTTCTTCCATAGTAGTGGAATACACGCCTTGGCTGCATTCAAAAGATGCCTAACAATTGATTTTTTGTAACTCCGAGCCGGAATTGAAGTGGCGTGGAGCAGGATGAAGGCCGGGTCGTCACTAATCGTGTGGTCTGTACATTTTTAAGTGACTGTGCGGACTGTCGTCCAGTATTGCTGCAGCAGAGGGCAAGACCAGAAGAGATGGAGGAGTGTCCCCTTCTCTGTCTGACATCTCCAACAATTGTCTGTGGTGGCCGGAAAGAACCTATATAGTCGGCTGGGCGTGTAGGACCATCTGGTCAGGATCTTATAATTAAGTTCCTGAATCTTCGTGCAGATAGACGTTTTAAGGGAGAATCCGATAATCTAATGTTTTTGGGCATCTGTAAATGGTCGTTGTAGATCCATTTCCCATTTACGTACAAATTGCAGGTCCAGTTGTTCCGCAGGGGAGTTAAGCAGGTCATAGGTCTTGGACAGCACATTAGCCAGGATTCCTCCATCCCCACAGTAATTCTCGAAAGTCGTCAGATTGCGGCTATATTGTGCCGGTTTGGGTATCGAGTGGATAAAATGATGTAGTCTTATTGCCTTCCAAAAGGGAAGTCCAAACTGACCACTGTCCTCAGTCAGGGTGTACACCGATGGCCAGTGGTTGTCCACCACAAAGTGTCGGGCCCGATCTCTGCCAGATGCTAGGAGTGTCCCATACTCTGCCCGGTCCAGTCAAGGAGGAAAGGCGGAATTGCCCAGTATCGGACACAAAGGAGAGTCCCTTGAGGAAAGCGAGGTTGTGAACAGTGTGGAAGCACCTATCTGGAGTGTGGTACCTATTATCGGGTGTGACTTCAGTTCCGAGGCCAGCTGGTCGTAACACCCCCCTAGCGTGGCATTAGATTGCGCCTGCTCCAGCTGTATCCACAATTTGTTGTCACCATGTCGGTTCCAGTCAACTATTCTCCCCAGGTGGACCGTGGAATAGTAGTTCCGCACATCCGGGAGAGCCAGTCCCCCATAATGTTTGGGTAGCGTTAGGAAACATCTATGTAGTCTAGGTCTTGACTTTGCCCAGATAAATTTAGTAAAAAGGGAGTGTACTTGTTTAAAATAATGGTCCGGAATCCGAATTGGGAGGGCTTGAAATAAATATAAGAATTTCGGGATAATAGACATCTTAAGAAGATTACCCCTGCCGAACCTGGAGTGCAGGCCCTTGGCCCACTCCTCCAGGAGCAGCTTGGTTTTAGTCAGGAGGGACGGGAAGTTAAGGTCAAAGGCGCGCTTCAAGACCTTGGGGATCAAAGTCCCCAGGTAGGGGAGGGAGGTGTTTGACCATTTAAATTTAAATTGTGATTGTAGAGATTGCAGTCTATTGGACGGTATATGGATCCCCATAGCAGCCGACTTATGAAAATTGATCTTCAAGTTGGAAAGACTTCCATACCTGTTGAAATCTCTGAGCAGGTTCAGCAGGGACACTATCGGGTTAATTAACAAAAACATAAGGTCATCTGCGTATGCAGAAATCCTGTATTGGACCCCTCCCACCATCACCCCCAGTATATCTGTGTTGGATCTTACCGTGCACAAAAATGGCTCTAGGGCCAGGGCGAAGAGGAGTGGAGACAACGGACATCCCTGTCGTGTTCCGTTCGTTATCCGAAATGATTCAGATAGGATTCCATTAGCTTTGACCTGAGCAGTGGGCGTGGAATAGATACTAAGGATCAGGGCCGCCATCAGGGGGGTACAGGCATTACACCTGTAAGGGATCCGAAGGTCCCCAGGGGTCCCCAGGGGTCCACCAAGGGCCCCAGATGGCAAGCCCTTTTTTTATAAAAAAATATATATTTTTTTAATAAAAAAATATATTTTTTTATAAAAAAAATATATTTTTTAATATATTTTTATTTTATTATTTATTAAAGGGCCAATTTTTTTTCTTTTATTTTTTTTAGAGGTCAGGAGGTCCCCAGGGGCCCGGAGGCCACCAGGGCCCCAGATGGCAAGCCCTTTTTTTTTTAATATTTTTTTTATAAGAAAATATATTTTTTTAATATATTTTTCTTTTATTTTTTATTAAAGGGCCAATTTTTTTCTTTTATTTTTTTTTTAGAGGTCCGGAGGTCCACAGGGGCCCAGAGGCCACCAGGGCACTGGATGGCAACCCCCCTTTTTTTTAATTTATTTTCTATAAAAAAATATATTTATTTTTTAATATATTTTTATTTTTTTATTAAAGGGCCATTTTTTTAGGTGTCTAGGGGCCCGTAGGCCACCAAGGGCCCCAGATGGCAACCCCCTCTTTTTTATTTATAAAAAATATATATTTTTTTAATATATTTTTCTTTTATTTTTTATTAAAGGGACAACCAAGATGACAACCCCCCTTTTTTTATAAAAATAAATAAATTTTTTATATATTTTTTTATTTCTTTTATTTTAGGATGACAATCCTCCTTTTTTTATATATTTTTTTTACTTTTTTATATATATTTTTTTTACTTTTTTATATATATTTTTTTTAATATATAGATGTATTTTTATTAAAGGGCTCAGAGGTCCCCAGGGCCCCATGTGTCAAACCCCCTTTTTTTTATAATTGTATTTTTTATTTTTGTTTATATATTTTTATATATTTTTTTATATTTTTATTTTTTATTAAAGGGCCCAGAGGTCCCCAGGGCCCTGGAAGGCAACCCCCTTGTTTTTTTATATATATAAATGTTTATTTCTTTTTTATATATATATATATATATATATATATATTTTTTTTTAAAGGGCCCAGAGGTTTCTTTTAATTAAAGGGCCCAGAGGTCCCGAATGGAAAGCCCCCTTTTTTTGTAATTTCCTTTTATAAAAAATAAAAATAAGGTCCCCAGGGCCCCAGTTGGCAACCACCCTTTTTAAAAAAAAAAAATATATATATATATATATATATATATTCTCTTTTTATTAAAGGCCACAGAGGTCCCCAGGGCCCCGGATGGCTAACCCCCTTTTTTATATATATGTTTCTTTATTTCTTCTTTTTGTAAAGGCCCCCCCCCCCCCCCCCCCCCCCCCCCCCCCCCGCTTCTCAATTCGTGGCAGCAGCCCCCCCCCCCCCCGCTTCTCAATTTCATGCGGCAGCACCCCCCCCCCGGTTCTCTTCTCCAGGGGGCCCATGCCTGAAGCTGTGTAAGGGGCCCCAAAATTCCTGATGGCGGCCCTGCTAAGGATCCATTACCACTGGGTTTTTTATCATATAAACAAACATTATGTAAAAAATCAAACTAGATTTTCTACTTTGTTATAAAACATATCCAGTAAAAAAAAATGACTTTCTTTATAAATTGAGGCCAAAATCTATTCTGCTTAATGTCTTTGGTAAAATAAAATATATATATCTATATACAGTAGATATATATCAAGATAAATATATATATATATATATATATTTATCTATAGAATATATTGATTGGTTTGTGCAAAAGTTATAGCGCCCACAAACTATGGTATACATCCTGGAATTTATGCAGCTATAGATAATGGCAGTGATTAACGATTTAGGCCTCGTACACACGAGGCAATCTATTTGTTCAAATCGGTCGGACCGACCGATTTGAACAAATCTGTCTGATAGGATTTTGGTTTGCTCGCGTGTACACACAAGCAAACCAAAATCCCCGCCAGCAGACGGCGCGCTGACGTGTCGGTGAAGTGGCGGTGACGTTGACGCCGCCACGTCACCGCACCAGGAAGTAAAACACTTCCGCGCATGCGTCGAATCCATTCGGCGGCGGTGCGGGACGACATGTCTGCTGGTAAGTGTACTAACCAGCAGACATGCTTTGAAATCTGTCGGGTGGCCAAATCCGTCGGCTCGGCCGTACACACGATCAAATCTGTCTGCTGGGACGGTCTAGCAGACCTTTTCCAGCAGACAGATTTGATCGTATGTATGAGGCCTTATAGTGGGACTGTTATACAGTGGTGGGCAATCTGGTGCTAACAGACACTGGCTGGAAGGATCACTAACTGTCACTTACACTAGTGACACTAATACAGTGGTCAATGATAATACTGTACTAATGACAATGGCTGGAAAGGGGTTAACATCTAGGGGCAATCAAGGGGTTAACTGTGTGCCTAACAATGTGTAATGTGTGCTGCTTTTACTTACTGATCTGGCTGTTTTTTTCCTCCCTGCTTTTCCGGGAGAAGAAACAGCCAGACTACTGTGCCCTATACACAGAGTTCTGTATTTTTGTAAACAAAGAACTCTGTGTGTGATTGGATACAACCGATCAGCAGGTTTCAGCCAAAAGCATTGGGAGAAACCTGCTGCCAATCACAGCACGGGTTGGAAGTGGGCGTGCACATACGCGCCTCAAACCCAGAAGGCGGCAAGTCACATACATATACGTGACTGCCTGTACCTGCTGCCCGCTCGCAGTATATTTACTGTAAGTGATCAGCAGGTGGTTAAAGCAGAGGTTCACCCTAAAACGACTCTGTCCCATAGCATCCAGAATACTGGTGTCAGTTACTGTTAAATTAAGAATTTTCTTTTCTCTCCACCGCGGCTATATACGGCGCCTGCGCAGTCAGCTCCTAGGGCTGTGCGTAGGCGCCGTATAGCGCCGAAAAGAGCCGAGTCCTAAATTTTCGGAAGGCGTGACGCGACATAGCTGCGCCATTCACCCGCGGTGGAGAGAAAAGAAAATTCTTCATTTAACAGTAACTAGAGCGATTAAAAAAAAAAACAGCATACTGGTGCTGAGGCCAGTATGCTGGATGCTATGGGACAGAGTAGTTTTAGGGTGAACCTCCCCTTAAAGCACTGCATTGTCCAAGCACCACCTGAACTGGTCAAAGTCACCACCATTGTCTCCGGTTTACTAAAACTGGAGAACTCAGAATCTGGTGCAGCTGTGCATAGTAACCTATCATTTCTTGGGTTTTATTGTGGAAGCTTAGAAGTTAGAAGCGGATTGTTTACTATGTGTGTGTTTTAAATATCATTCTAGCATCCAATGGCACCTTAAACGATTAACAGAAAGACTTCTTCACAGAGTGCATGCTATTCATGCTATTCATTTCCATCCAAAGTGGTCAGTGCCATCTGAAATGTTCGCTCCAGTACAGGTGGTCAGACAATTTAACTTGAGAGTGTAGCTTCCCTTTAAGGCATACACGCCTATTGGTACTTGGATGCCCCCAAAACTAAACCCATTGATTTAACAGTTTCCCAGAACAGTTAGGCCGTGTACACGCGATCGAATTTGTCCGCTGACCGTTTCAGCAGACAAATCCGATCGTGTGTATGGGCTAGCGGACATGTCTGATCGGCAGACAAATTTTAAAGCATGCTTTAAAATTTGTCCGTCGAATATGTCCGCTGGTTAGTACACTAACCAGCGGACATATCTGCCCGCACATGCGTCGTATGGATGCGACGCATGCGTGGAAGTTTTTTACTTCCTGGAGCGGTGACGTGGCGGCGTCAACGTCACCGCCACGTCACCGCGCTGTCTGCTGGTGGGGATTTTGATCCGATGGTGTGTACACGCAGTTTCAGCAGACATGTCCCTCCGTGTGTACGCGGCCTTATATTCAAGGTGTGCCATGAATGATAACTGTCACAGTTGCTTCTGCTCTCAAATGAATTGTCAAACCATTAAATTGGCTGGTGTCATAACTGATCACATGTTCAGCACAATGGCAGCTGCAGATTAAATAGTAACCAAAATGGCAATTTCCTTGGCTGTACAGATGAGGAGGCTGTAGTTTCACTTTAATAGACAATGCTATGTTCTCAGGCCAGGTACACGTGGCTGAGCAAAGTAGGACAAAGGTGTGGATTTATTAAATGCAAATAGTCTGTGCACTTTGCCAGTGCAGTTGCACTCGTTTTCATCAGAGCTTAATGTACGTGTTAAAGCTTCACATTGTAAAGAATACCCAATCAGATGCAAGGAAAGTAAAAAAAAAAAACTGTATTTTACCGTGCAGATGATTGGATGATGGAAACCGGTAGAGTTTCACCAACTCTGGGGAAAATGAGTGCAACTGCACATGCAAAGTGCACAGTCTATTTGCAGAGGTCCGGAGAGGATGGCAAGTCACTCTCAGGCCGCGTACACATGATCAAATTTGTCCGCTCAAACTGGTCCGACGAACCAGTTCAGCGGACAGATCCGATCGTGTGTATGGGCTAGAGGACATGTCTGACCGGCGGACAAATTTTAGAGTTGAAAATATTTTTATTGGTATTTTAGCAAATGGAAAAAACAACAGGAGAAGACACCATCCGAAAACAGTCAAAAGTACAATGGGGTAAGGAGTCGGTCCAGCGGCTATCGCCCACAACAGGACTCCCACCGACATATAATGCAATCAAAACAGGAGTGACTTCAACATGGAACAATAATTAAATGCAACCACAAGGATCCTACCGTAGACGGCAGAATTACAGCCAGGGTTGCTAGTAAGAGAACAATAAGACAACAAGAAAAACAAGAAAAGCATAAAAAAGGGACAAAAAATCAAATTCAAATGGGAAGACAAGAAACTGGGGCGTCAGAAGGTAGGGAGAGAAGAGGGGGGAGAAGGAAGAGGAGGGAAGCAGAGTGAAGGAAAAAGGGAGAAGGCTAGAGAGAGATCAGAGCAAGGAGTTCGAGTTGCCGAAAGGTCAGTCAGGGGGGACAATATAGGGCGTGCGGGGAACGAGGGACCCATCACGCCCTAAGGTAGTGAAATATCAGAAAGTGCTCATGACTGGGATGACAACATGTTAGCCAGAGTGTCAGAGGAGGAGAAGTGGAGCCAGATGAGCCACAGTAATTTATAGGTATCAAAAGTATCGTTGTCGAGAGCCAACATCTCCTCCATTCTCATAGTGTCGTTCATAATTGATACCCAGCGTGACAAGGGCGGGATTGTGGTCGACTTCCAATAGGAAGGTATGAGCTGTCTCGCTGAGGACATGAAGAAACGGAGGAGACTTCGCTTCTGTGACGTAACTGATCCCGGTAGTATAGAGAGAAGAGCAATCTTAGGAGAGGGAACCAGTGATTCAACGTACATTTTGTTGTAACACTCAAATACCTGTGTCCAGAAGGGGCGGATCCTCTCACATTCCCACCAGACATGAAGGTAGGTCCCAGTAGCAGTAGAGCATCTCCAGCATATATCCGGAGTGGATGGAAATATTTTGTGCAACGTAGAGGGGTCCCTGTACCATCTCGACAGAATCTTGTAGTTCTTCTCCTGTGAGTAGCAGGAGATTGTGGACTTGTGAGTAAAATAAAAGGATGTCTGCCATTCCGGTTGCAGGATGTCCTCACCCAAGTCTGCAGACCACGTCCTCGTGTAAGCGGGTAGCTCGGTGTGTGTGCGTGCTTGTAAGAGGCCATATACGGCCGATAGAAGGTGTCTGGGGGTCTCCGGCAGGGAGCACAACCGTTCAAATTCCGTATTGGGACGATGTATTTGGGAGGATGAATGTAAGTGTTTTGTGAATGTGGATAAATGTAGTTCAGTGAGCCAATCGTGTGTTCCCGTCGGAGTCACCGGTGACCCTTGCGTAGGATGTATGAAGGAGTGTGCCTGCGGCCAATCAGACCGTTTAAAAGGGCCTAGTGTCGATATACCGATACCCTGAGGAAAGGCGGGATTGTCAAATAGAGGGGATAATGGGGAAGGATCAGAGGATAGGAGGGAACATAACCCCCTATTATACCAAAGTCTGAGAGAGGCCAGTGTAAGCGGGGAGGGAGGGGGCATACGCACTAAATCAGATCTGTAACCCCATAGAAGTGCACGGAGGTCCACGTGGGCCAGATCCTGCTCTATGGTGACAGAGGCCTTTAAAAAGGGACGCGGGAACCATTCCAAGATACGCGCTATATGAGAGGCCTTATAATATGTCTCAAAGTCAGGGACGCCAGCACCGCCCTGTGTCTTCGAGCGAGTGAGTAAATTGAATTGCACCCTAGGCATCCCTCGATTCCACAGGAATCTAATGGCGAGAGAGCGTAGCGAGTTAAAGAAGGGTTTAGGGATTGTAATGGGGACCGTTTGGAGGAGGTACAGGAGTTTGGGAAGAGTGTCCATCTTCAGGGTGTTGATTCGTCCGAACCACGGTAAAGAAGACCCTCCCCACTCCTCCAAGTCCTTCCGTAGGCGGGAGAGCAAGGGGACATAATTCAGAGAAAAGAGATTGGAGAGATTACAAGGGATAGCGACCCCAAGGTATGAAATTCCCTTCGTCTGCCACTGAAAGGAGAAATTTGCTTTAAGCAAGGACATCGTATTGGGAGGGAGGGAGACATTGAGAGCCTCCGTCTTGGACATGTTAAGTTTAAAGTTACTAAACGAACTAAAGCGGCGGAATTCAGCAAAGAGGGATGGCAGAGAAATATGGGGGTCTTGCATGTACACCAGGAGGTCGTCGGCATAAAGAGATAGTTTGTAATGAGAGGAGGGAGTTTGGATACCGCGAATCGAGACGTTTTGTCTAATGGCGCAGGCTAAATGTTCGATCACTATGACGAACAAGAGGGGGGACAGGGGGCAGCCCTGCCGAGTGCCATTAAAGATATCAAATGGTGCGGAGGCAGAGCCATTAACTAAGACTGAAGCCGAAGGATGGGAGTAAAGGGACATCACCTTGGAGATAAATGGTAATCCTAGACCTAACTGTTCCAGCGAGAGCCGAAGAAATCTCCAATTAACTCGATCAAACGCTTTTTCAGCGTCAAAGGAGAGGAGACAAGCCTTAAGCCCCTTACGTTGGATAAAGGAGATTAAATGAATCGTCTTGGTGGTGTTGTCCCTAGCTTCACGGCCCGGGACAAATCCCACCTGATCGTTGTGGATTACACCCGGGAGTAGAGGGGACAAACGACTGGCCAGAACCTTAGCAAACAACTTTAAATCAATGTTGAGCAGAGATATGGGCCGATAACTGCTGCATTGGGAGGGATCCTTCCCTGGTTTGGGTAATACGGAGATATTAGCGGACAACAGTTCCTTGGGCGGAGCGGGGGAGTCCTCCATAGCATTAAATGCCTTAGCCATCAAGGGGGACAAAAGCGGGGCAAAGGTTTTGTAGAAACGAGGGGTGTATCCATCCGGGCCGGGGCATTTGCCCACCTTCAGGCCTTTAATGGCGCCAAGAAATTCAGACGAGTGCAAGGGTCTATCTAGTTCAACCACGGCCGACGCGTCAATGGGGGGCAATGCCGTTTCAATAACATAATCTCGCATGTCATCAACCAAGGGTGCGGCGCGTGTGGTCGGACCATTGGGGCGTAAGTTATAGAGTTGGGAATAGTACTCCCGGAAGGCGGAGGATATACCGCTCGTGTTGTATGATCTAGATTGGTCAGGATGTGAGATAAAGGGAATAGAGCATCGTGGCGGTCTAGGATGCAAAACCCGTGCAAGGTGTTTACCGCATTTATTGGCGAGCGAGTAGTGGAAATTGCGAGCCCTATCCCGCGCTATTAAGGAGTGCGAGTCGAGAAGCTGGAGGAGATCTCTACGGGCATTCGACAAACGAACAAAAATGGCAGGGTCTAGGTTACGCTTATGTATAGGTTCGAGCTCCGCTATGGTGGAGAGAAGACGGCGAATATCTCCCGAACGCATTTTTTTGAGACGCGAGCCATGTTGAATAAATACGCCCCTGACCACACACTTCAGGGCCTCCCATTGTGTGAGAGGAGAGGTAGTGTCAGCGGAGTGATCTGAAATAAAGTGTCGAATGGCGGCGGAAACTTCAGCTACACAGACGGGGTCTCGCAGTAAGTTGTCGTTGAGTCTCCAATGTGTGCCCCTACGTGACGTTGGGGGGCGCGCAAGAGTCAAGTAAACCGGTGCGTGGTCAGACCAGAGTAATTGACCCAGGGATGCCTGAACTGGAGTATCTAACAGTGACTGGGAAATCAGGAAGCAATCCAATCTACTATAAGAATTGTGTGCTGCTGAATAATGGCTGTAGTCCTTTTCTGAGGGATGCTGGACACGCCAAACATCCACCAGGTGTGAGGAGTGTAGGAGAGCTTTGATGCGTGTCAATGTAGAGTGCGGAACAGAGGACTTACCCGAGGACGTGTCTGCGGGTGGGGACATGACGACATTGAGGTCTCCGCCAACGATGCAGCAGGGACCCCCGAAGGAGGACAGTCTGGTGAGAACCGATGAGAGGAACCGAGCCTGACCCACATTAGGTACGTATATGTTGGCCACTGTGAAGAGAAAGCCGTTAAGTTTCAGTTTAAGAAATATGAAGCGCCCATTAATATCAACAAGGGTGTCTAGGACCTCAGGTTTAAAAGATTTATGGAAAGCTATGGATACACCTTTAGATTTGGCCTGAGGATTAGTACTGTGAAACCATTGTGGATAATACCTGTTGCGCATTGTCGGAATGGAATCTGAACGGAAATGTGTTTCCTGGAGTAACAATATATCAGAACGTTTTTTATGAAAGTGGTAAAGGATCTGGCTCCGCTTCTCAGGAGTGTTGAACCCCCTACAGTTAAAAGAAGCTAAGGTTATCGGGCAAACAGAGGCCATGACAGCTGTAGGAGTAGAGGGTAGGGGGAGGGGGGGAAAGCCTGTGTGGCAATAGTATCATAATTCAGCAACTCTCGAAGATGGAAGCAGCACGAAGTAGGGTCCAGAAAAAGAGAAAAAGAAGAGGGGAGGAGGAGGGCATAGGAGAGGAAGAGTAGGAATAGATAGGTGGGAGGACAACGGGGTGAGACAAAAAACAAAAAAGCACGTAAAACATCTAAAGGCATGGTTTGACGGTAGACTCCGTCCGCACCACCCCAGTCGAGGAACAGAGATGGTAAGGAACGATCAGGGCGGAGTGGCGAGGAGGGAGCCCAGCACAACCTAGTAAATGACAAAAAAAAAAGTAGCAATAACAAAAAAGGCCACTAGGTGGCTCCAAAATACTACAAATAAAAAAGAAAAAAAACTTACAGTATGGCATACAGCCATAAACCACACAGCGTCCATGGAGACGCTGTATAGAAAAAAAAAAAAACCCTCTGAGGGGGGGGGGGGGGTACGGTGGGAACCCGCCGGGCAAGGCAGACCCCCCGACCCCAGCTCCACGGAAAAACAATCATGGAACAAAACCAACACACAACCTTCATGATCAAAAAAAAACATTATTGCCGAGAAAAAGGGGTTGGTCAAAAACATGCGACAGGGAACAAAAACAAAAACAGTCTAGTAGATCTATACTTCAATGAGGTGCAGATACAGTGAGAAAAAACACAGTAATGGTTAAGCTGTAGAATATGGACAAACCGTCTGAAGCTATAGGGGAGAAAGTATTTGTGTACAGTCTGCGGACAATTCTCGGCATGGGACCCGGAGCCCGAGTAACCTAGGAGGAAAACCAGTGGATTAATAACAATAACAGCATTAGAGCAGTCTAGAGCTCAGGGGGGGTAAACCCTTCAAAAGAAACAATGGCCGAGGTGACCTTCAGGCCGATCCCATGGAAAAAATATAAAATACAAAGAATAAAAATTTAAAAATCAAAAATATAAGAGAAACCATGGAGAGTGACGGCTGTGAAAGTAACCTAGACGCATGAGGGGGGGGGGGAGCCCTTAAAGCAAAAAGGTAAAAAATAAAGCTAAATAAAGATAAGGTGTGGAGGCTCCCACCCCAACACGTCCCAGGGAAGAACCCCTATAAAGGGAAAACAAGTAATGCGACTGATCCATCCAGGGCAAGTTCAGTCCTCAGCATCACGACGAGGCACGGACTTGGAGTGGCGCTTACGACCCTGCGTCTGCCACGTGGAGGCAAAGGGCAAGCCGGGGGTAGTAGGCGTGAATGGCCAGTCCGGGATAGACACCTGTGGAAGTCCTAGTGTACCGAGGAAGGTCGGCAGGTCTCCCAGTGTGCGGAAAATGGCGGTCTTGCCTTCATGGTGCACTCGCAGGTGGAACGGGAATCTCCATTGGTACTTCATCTGTTTGGACTGCAAAAGTTGGGTAAGCGGCTTCAGTGCTTTTCTCATCATCAGCGTCTGGCGTGAAAGATCTGGGAGGAGCATCACAGGTGTATCATTGAGTAGTATAGTCTCTTGCGAGCTAGCAGCTTTCATGATAGATTCCTTGACCTTATAAAAATGGACCCGACACAGGGTATCGCGAACGAAGGAGGGGTCTTGGCTTCGCGGACCGGAGGTTCTGTGGACCCGGTCTAGCTCGATCGGGTCATCTTTGGGGCGCTGCAGCAGTTGGTTAAAAATGGCAGTCACAGCTCCAGGTAGGGCTTTGCCGTCAACTGATTCAGGAATTCCGCGAATGCGTATATTGTTGCGACGGTTACGGTTTTCGATATCGTCTTGCTGGTACGCCAACTGCTGCAGCATGACAGTGTGGGAGTTCAAAATCTTGTCATGAGACTGTACCGTATTGTTTAGACTGTCTGTGGTGGCATCCAGGTCTTCAAAGCGAGCGCCCACATCCTTCTTGAACTCAAAGATCTCTTTCTTATAGGCCTTTTCAATTCTGTGGACACATTGTTCAAAGTCAGCCTTAGTGGGCAGGGATCTGATGTAGCTGTGGAGGGAACGAATCTGTGCCTCCAAATCCCATCCATCACCGGAACCCAGGGAGACATTAGAGCGACTCCTGGTGAGCACAAAGTCGGCCTGTGAGTGGAGGGATGACTCAGAACGAGACGGGGACGGAGGAGCCAGCGCCATCTTGGTTTCAGATCGGCGCTGCGATGCTGCGCGGGATCGGGCGAAATACACCTCTAAATCTCCTCCCTGTCGGTCCCCGTTGGTTCCCTTCTGTGCCCGTTGCTTGTCTTTCCCCATGTGTCAGTCTTGAGCTGGTTCCTAGTAGTTATGTGGTCCGTGGAGGTGGGGGATCAGGGGGCCGGGGTAAAGCACATCCTACTGCTACATACTTCCAGCCATGGCCCGTTAGCTGCTGTTAGGCAGGAGGTAGGGGAGAGGTGTAGGTAGACTAGAGGATCCTAGTGGTTTGAGAAGGGTAGAATTAGGGAAGGGAGAGGAGTGGGACCCGCTGGGTGAAGCAAGATGGTGGTTACTCACTATCTGGGCGCAGGGGCCTTCCATAGGCCGGATGAAGATGCGCTTCTGCGGGGGCTACAGGTGGCAAAAAGAGTCCCAAGGGCCCTCCGGTGTTCGTGAGGAGGGAGCCAGTCACCCGGTCGGGGAGGATTGTGCAGGCTGGTATGGATCCCGGGTTCGCCGACTTCCGGGACTAGGCCGAAGCCGCGGTCTTTCCTGGAACGGACGCCGGACGGCAGCAGTTTTCTATCCGCCCCCGATCGCCGCACACCCGGGCCGCCCTCTCCGGAGATGATGCTGGAGGTGGACGAAGATGCGGAGGCCGTCTACCCCCGTGGGCGAACGCGAAGGATCCCGGAGGTTCCGTAGGCCTCAATATGGCGGCGGGACTCGGCAGCGCCGAGCTGGCTGTGCCTGAAGGCAAGAGAGCCAGCCAAACTCCGCAAATTCGTCAGGGGTCGGAGCGGAAGGGATCCGGCAACAGGTACCGCAGCCTTGGTGTGTCACTGGGGTCAATTTTGCAGGGGATGGCAGCAGATTGCTCCGAGTCTCATGGAGCTTAGCAAGAACACGTCTTCCCCGGCGAACTTCCGGACACGCCCCCCGGCGGACAAATTTTAAAACATGCTTTAAAATTTGTCCCCCGGAGACATGTCCGTCGGATATGTCCGCTAGTCAGTACACTCACCAGCGGACATATCTGCCCGCACAAGCGTCGGAAGGATGCGACGCATGCGTGGAAGTTGTTTACTTCCTGGTGTGGTGACGTGGCAGCATCAACGTCACCGCCACGTCACCGCGCTGTCTGCCGGCGGGGATTTTGATCCGATGGTGTGTACACGCCATCAGACCAAAATAGCCCGGCGGACATATCCGATAAAAATGGTCCGAGGACTGTTCCAATCGGATATGTCCCTCCGTGTGTACGCGGCCTCAGAGTTTGATAGGCAGCCAACAGCAGAGGCTGGGTGGTGCACCTGTGCCTTTGGCCTGCAGCTAAAAGCCAGAGCCCCTACTACGAGGCTAAACACGCTCAGTGTTCATAGGGCCTTAGTCATCTACATTGCTGGGCTGAGCCTTACAAATTATTATCTCTAATGAAAATAGTTAGGCCTAGCCTGGGAGAAATTCTTATATAAAAAACAACTTCATTATACTTGTCCAGGGTTCTTACATTCAAATAAATATTTCTAGAGGTGTCTTTGATGCAATAAAGTCTCATGGTTATTAAAAAAAAAAACTGTTTTGATAGCTACAGTAAGTATTTACCAATATGTTTACAGAGAAAAATTCCTTAAAACATAAAAAGCACTACATAAAGAGAATGACATGTACACTATTTGCACAATAGATCAATATTACAAGGTTAACCTATTGTATCTTTATACATACAACTTCCATTTACAGATGAGATGTCACTGTGTTTCCATAGGTGAATTGTTTTTACCCCGTCGCTGGTATCTCACAAAGGACTGACGTCAAAGCTTCTCATCTGCAGGACACGGTCCTTTTGTCTCATGTATATCGCGCTGTATTCCAACTTTTACATCCTTTGTTTCTTTGTCTTGCTCTTTATTGTATGGAGCTCTTCTGTTCTGTTAATAAGCGGATTGATAATGTACTTTCCATTCTCTTGTGATCTACACACTGATCTACACACTCCCGCTTTGACGATGACAATATTTTTATGAACCAGGAAGATTCCATGCCAATGCCCGATCATCACCTGTTCTTAGAACACCTTAAAGCGGAGTTCCGCTTTAAGCACTTCTCAACCC
Source organism: Rana kukunoris (assembly GCA_029574335.1). Lineage (NCBI taxonomy): Eukaryota > Metazoa > Chordata > Amphibia > Anura > Ranidae > Rana > Rana kukunoris. The sequence goes on from CM056049.1 coordinate 84,316,355, forward strand.
CTTGGGGGGGGGGGAGTGGGGGGCTTCGGTAGGAGTGGGACTTCCTGACCCACTTCCTACTTCCACCTACAGGCCGCCTAGGCAGGGACTCCTCTTGCCTTAGGCGGCCCCTCCCTTTAGGCAATCTCCTAGGGCAGGGGTCTCCAAACATTCTAAACAAAGGGCCGGTTTATTGTCCTTTAGACTCTTGGAGGGCCGAACTTTGGCCAGCGGGAGTGAAACATTTCCTGGCATCAGTGGGAGTAAACATCTGGCATTAGGGGGAGGAAAACTGCTCGGGCCGCAGTTTGGAGACCACTGTCCTAGGGCATGTGACACAAGATTGCCTGTCCACTCCTACAGGGCAGCGCGACTTGTGCATGTGCAGTGCGTGTCCGGCTGTGAAGCCGAAAGCTGCCACGGCCAGGTGCCCAAGGTGTGAATGGAGGCGCTGGTGGAGGGCGGGAGAGGAGCGACACTCCGGGCGGCCACATCGCTGGACCGTGGAGCAGGTAAGTGTCTGTTTGTTAAAAGTCAGCAGCTACACTTTTTGTAGCTGCTGACTTTTAATAAACATACAAAGGCTGGAACTCCTCTTTAAAGGGTTTGTAAAGGAAAACATTATTTTATCTTAATAGCTTCCTCTACCTTAATGCAGTGCTGTTTTCATGTCCTCATTGTTTGTTTGTTTTTGCTCTCAAGTTGCTGTAATTCTTCTCTGATCTCCACACTTCCTGGTTGTCTGTTTCCTAATAACCACAGTGCTGGGAGCTTTCTCTCTGTGGTCACCAACTTCAAGGAGGTGTGATTACTGTGTGTCTAAAACCCCACAGCACCAATCAGTTTCGTTTTCCAAACCATCACTGCCCTGTATTGGCTCTGTGGTTCTGTACAGCAGAGGCAAGAAACAACATGCAAAAACGAAACTACAGGTACATTATATGATTGATTTTTATCTATTTTTAAAAGGAATCAGTTAACTATTATGTCTCTATACCCTGTAAACAGTCATTTCAGCATACATTTTTATTTTATTTACAACTCCTTTAAGCACCATCACCAAGCCCAACTAGAGCTTTCTATCTACAATAAGGCCAATTTAACCACATCCCATTCGATGTATGGATATAAAATTCCTGATGGCAAGTGGTTATTACCAGGATCATGGCTGCAGCCGTGATCCTGGTACAGTTATTTAAGCCAGCAATCAACTGATTACTTTACATCCC